>PVJS01022594.1:0-30382 GCA_004027185.1 Glis glis
GTCTTAGCAGCCAGTAAGAGGTCGTCCACATATTGGAGCAGTGTGAGGTTGGTGTGGGTGACCTTGAAATTGCTTAAGTCCTGGCTTAGGGCTTCGTCAAAAAGGGTGGGGGAATTTTTGAACCCCTGGGGTAGCCTTGTCCATGTTAACTGACCTGTAGTTCCGTCCTCTGGGTCTGTCCATTCGAAAGCAAAAATGGATTGACTCACCGGGGCAACAGGTAAGGTGAAGTAAGCATCCTTGATGTCCAATACTGAGTAGAAAGTTTTGTCTGGTGGGAGACAACTAAGCAAAGTGTAAGGATTGGGGACAGTCGGGTGGATCGTCTCCACCCATTTGTTTACCTCTCGTAGGTCTTGTACAGGTCGATAGTCCCCAGTTCTGGCTTTTCTAACAGGTAGTAGTGGGGTGTTCCATGGAGACTGACAGGAAACAAGAATCCCTCCATCCTTGAGTTGCCGGATGTGGCTGGCGATTCCTTGGCGAGCCTGTAGACTGAATCAGAATTATAATCCCAATCAGGTCGACTTTGGGGTACCACCCTCTCCAAGCGAACGGGGTCCGTGGTGGGAGTCCTGTCCTGTCCCAGCACAGTGCGACATGCCCCTTGCCGGATTCGTTCACGCTCCTCCGATGTGAAAAGGACCTGTAAGACTTGTTGACAATCATCCCATGACAGTTGATGGGTAAAAAATATCGTCTCTAGGAGGTGAACAAGAGCCTGTGGTTTTTCAGAGAAAGAGGGGTTTTGTAGTTTCCAGTTATAAAGATCAGTGGTAGAAAATGGGATGTATATAAGAAGTCCTTGGGTCTGGTCACCACCTGTATTGGGCATTAAACGGAGGGGGAGGAGGGAAGGTGGGACAATGGTAGCAGGGGGTGTAAGCGGGGCGAGAGTCTGGGTAGGTTGGCCATATGAGGAGCCAGTACGCGTGTGAGAGGGGCTAAGCCCAGGAGGGCCAGGAGAGGGAGCTGTTAGACCAGAAGTAGGAGTGGGGGAGGTAGTGGTAGTAGGGGGATAAGGAGGTGGGAGGTAAAGTGGGTCAAGTGAGTCTGGGTGTTCTTCTTGGAGAACAGCTGGCCCTTGTTGGCTCTTCTTGGAGTTCTCCTTGACCTTTTCCTGTTGGGGTTGGGTTAACAGGACAGAGGAGCAGGTTAACTTTTTAACCCAAGAGGGTGAATCTACAGCCAGGTCTATCCAAGCAGCAATGTAAGGAATCTGGTCAGAGTGGCCAGGGTTAGAAAGAATTACCCGCCTTACAAGATAAAGATCTGATAAGCGGAAGGAACCTGCTGCTGGCCAGCCGGTCTGAAAGGAAGGCCATTCAAGTTCACAAAATGTCCGCAATTGCCCTCTAGTTACTGTATACCCATTTGCCCTGCTCTTAAACTCAGAAAAATGAGTCATCAGGGCTTCTAGAGGGGTGTTGAGAGAAGAGGAAGAAGATCCTTGGCCCATTTTGGGATTTTTACGATGTACTTAAACCCAGGACTTTTGAGGAATTGCCCAACAGCTACTTGCATAAGCAAGCCGAGTCAGCGTTCAGCCTCCAGAGTCCGGATAGACAGTTTTTACCCCTCACGGGGATTTACCAGCTAAACCTCGAGCAACGTTTTGGATTGCGGAGGGTCGGTATAAACCCCCGACCTGGTGCCTCTCCTGATGGCAAGGAGCTAGGACTAGCCTATGCTCCCCGCTTCCCCAGCCTTTGGGGTCACAAGCGGGTGGCTCACCGCTCAAGCGGGCTGGGAGAGTGACCTCCTGAAGTCTGTACACGCTTACTCGAGGTTAGGGGGGGCTCTAATGTTTTGGGTCGGATGTGTACTGTTTTTGGAGGTAGCTTCCCTGAGTTTCACCTCAAGGCCGGTTTCCTCCACTGTGTCTCAAACAAACCACCCTCTGTGCTTGAAAAGAGGGGGTTGGCTCAAGGCGCTGGGGTGACCAGTCCCTTATGTGCGCCCGTTTGGAAGAGCCATCCTGTTTGTTTTCCCCATCTCTCCCTGGGGTGGGGGAATGTTTGTCAAAGGAGTTTAGTTACAACTTTGTAAGACCTGGCACTCCACCCCCACAGCTCCACTCCACCAGCAGGGGATCAATACTGAGGCATAAGGAATGCCTAGGAAAACAAGGCAGAGCAAGATGTAACAAAAGGAGAGTAAAAACCTTTCGAACCTTGTCCAATTTTGGGGGGCTACTGCCCCTAAGCCTATGGAAAACACAACAATCACAATAAGAATGAGACCGAGAAGCCAACATTTGTACACCAGCTGACAGAGAAACCAGAGGCGCCCATAAAGATAAAAACCTAAGAACAACAAAGTGGAAATAACAATTTGTAAAGACACGGAGGCAGAACCAACTTTCCCTAACGATCAAGCAGATAGACAAACAAAACACATAGACATAAACACAACAAGTAAACATGACAATTATTCCCAGAGATAAAAGCCAGAAGGTGAGGGGACGTCTCCCCAAACCTTAGGAGAAGGGGTTACTCAGGTTGCGTCCAACCAACCCCAATCTCCACCAGAGTCGACTTACCAGAACCAGAAGCCTACGCCACGCGTTGTCCGGTGAAACGGGGAGCCGGGTCACCGCCCAAGGCCCGAGTGGGGTCTCTGTAAGTGCGGGGGCCTCCAAAATGTTGTACAAGGCACAAGAAACAGAAATTCCAAGACCACCAACTCAGTTAAGGTGAGACTTTAATACCGTGGGGCTACTGTCCACCAGCACAGGCTAGAACGGCAGCCCCTTGTGTAGCTTACAGCTCTCTTTTTATAGAACAAGCTGGGGTTACAGACACAGATTTTTGCAGTTTGGGTTCGAATTAGCCAACCACAGAAAGCTTTCCCTTATTTAGAAGTAAAATGATTAGTTTAGGGTAGGGGGTTAGACACAGAGGTGGGGGTCAGTTTTTAGGGCTCTGTCCGGAGAGGAGGTAAGGGCAGGAACTGATTTATTGGGTATTGTCCTTAGGGGCAATAAAGGCAGGAACTGGTTTATCAATAAAGGCAGGAACTGGTCTTTCCGTCCTTGGGGAACTAGTCTTGTCCTTAGGGCAGTAAAGACAGGGAATTTAATTTCTAGGGTAGAAAACGAGGCTAAAAAATTACTTTTTCGGGTACATTAATACAAGAGGAAGAAAATAAGTGAGGTGGTCTGGGTTTATAAGGTTATACAAAATAAAAAGTAATTTTTCTACTGATTTAAAAATGCTTTTAATCTTGTTGGCTTATAAATTAAGGTTTCCAAGTTTAATTATGTTAATTACTTAGAAAATAATATCTTGAATTGGTTACCAAGTAGTTGTATACAACGTTCTGTTTGATACTAAGTGTGCTGATTAATTTATATCCAAAGTGTTCGAAATGGTGGCCTCAAGAACAGGGCAGCCTTACAGAGCACATAGTCTCAAAATGAGTTTTATTTCAGTGAGTTAAAACTCTGATTTCTGTCTCTGTTGAGTTGCCGGCCCTGAAGGTACCTGGTGAGAACGTTTCTGAAGGGGATGAAGGCCTGTTCCTCTCTAGGACCCTGGCCTCTGAGGCTGCCCTGGCCCTCAAGCTTCCTTTCCTACATTATGCTTCTATCATCACATTAAATGTATCATTTAGCAGAGCCTTTGAATAAAGGCTCTTTTGTATTGCAGATAGCAGAAATGGGTATCAAATCTGTTGTCTCTTTTATACCTGTCCCTCTGTCCCCTTTATTTAACCAGCCATTGCCTGGGGTCAAGGTGGCACTGCTCTGAAGGGAGTCCACTGGTTTGCTGGGTGCAATTTACCACAGCAATTGTGTGCTCACACTTCTGGGAGCTTCTTGGGGACAAGGACAATGTGTGTGTGTGTGTGTGTTTTTACATTGTATTCTTGGTAAAGGGTCTAGCACAGTGCCAATCACTGTTGAATACACAGATTTATGCATGAGCAGGCTTCCTGTCTCAGTTCAGCTTGAGCAATGCAGAGCATAAATATGTGCCACTGATCTGACACATTATCCATGTTCTATGAAATCAGAGGGAAACCTAAAGGGAGAAACATTAACATTTAAATTAAAAGCACTTATAACTATTTGATTTCCTATCCTGATTCTAATCAACTCAGAAGTTGATTTGATGGAAATTGGTTAGAATCATGGCAGCAATTAGGCTCTGAACTTGATGCACAGCTATATGCTCCACTCACACACAAGGAGCAAGGAATACATACATACATATATATATATATATATATATATATATATATATATATACACATATATGTGCTAGGAATTGAACCCAGGGGCATTCTATCCCTGAGCTATATCCCCAGTCCATTTTTTATTTTGAAACAGGGTGTCACTAAGTTGCTGAGGGTCTCTCTAAGTTGCTGAGGCTGGTCTTGAACCTGGGATCCTTCTATCTCAGTACCTCCTAAGTACTGGGACTACAGGCATGTGCCATAATACCTGGCCATACTATGATATTTTCCTAGTGAGCTCATATAACCTGAGTTTTGTCCATTTCTATTTTCAAGCAACTGAATTCTATGTGATGCTTGAAGTACTTGATTTTTCCAGTTATGCTATTATGGTTAGATATAGAATGTTCCCTGAAGAGCTCATGTATTAATGTTCTGAGTTGACATAATTAAGTCATGAGGGTTGTAATCTCATTGGCAGATAAATCCATTGTAATGGATATACTGGGTGGTAACCTAGGCAGGTGGGGTGTGGCTGGAGAAAATGGGTCTCTGAGGGTGTGACCTTAGGGACTGTGTTTTTGTCTTTGAATCCCCTTGCTTGTTTACTCGCTCTCTTGCTTCCAGCCTTTGTGATTTGAGAGCAGAACACTAGCTCTCCCTCTCTCTGCTTCCTGCCACCATGCCCTGAGCTCCACAGACCCCAGCCTCACATGAACTGAATCCTGAAATCTCCAAAAACTGTGAGCAAATAAATCTTCCTTCCTCTTAGTTGTGTGGTCAGTTGTTTTGGATTATTGCAGTGAGAATATTGACTGAGACACATGGTTACCTAGAAATTCAGGCCCTGGGATTAATAGCCATATGGCACAAAGTGGGAATTAATTATGTGGCATTTTTTGATAGGTTCATTAATTTATTCTGACATTTTAATGAGTACCAAGTTGAGCTCGAAGTCTACATTAGTCAATTAGACATAGTCCCTTCCCTGATGGTGTAAGCCTTCTGATGAGGAAACAGCATAAATAAGTAAATAAGAAAATAAATGTCTCAGTGTAAATTGTGACATATGATTATTAGGAAAATTATGATGAAAGTGAACAGAATGCAAGAAGCATTAGAGAGATGAGAAGTGACCCCGCAGAGGAAGCAGTATGTGCACAGTCACGGGGGCGCAAAGCTTGACGTCTTGAGGGTACTGAGAAGCTGAGGGTACATCAGTGTGCTTGGAACGTGGTCAGAGGAAGACCTGGCTCCAACGAGGTGAGAGATCAGCAGGGCCATGGCACACAGGGCTTTGTAGGAGGTAGATAGATTTGGATTTTGAGTTACTGTGCAAAGACCATTATCGTTGATTTAAACAATGCCATTTTTGGTCTAAGTACATTGGGTAAATAAAGACTGCTCTTGCTAGATGCTTCTTAGAGTATATATTAGGTTCTTAAATTACATTCTCCTTTCTTATGGATTTTGGAAAGATAGATTTTTGATATGAAAATTTTTAGGTAACATTAATTTAGTAATATGTAGTACATCAGAAAATGAAGCAAATCGGAGTCCTTTTTAGTTGAAAAGAAGGCAGCATGATGTACAACTTTCTGTTCTTTCATGGAGACTATTGAGGGGAAATTTTCTGCGTGTGTCTACATTGTCTGCATGTGTTGTGAGTGAGCCACTTATTGTTCTTTGCTCTGGAATATCTTTTCTGTTTGTGTAACAAATAGCCTTGAAAGGTGGAAATTGTGTCTCCTTCTATAGCAAACAGCAGATTTATTTATAGCCTTGGAAAGTTGCAATAGTGTTTCCCTCCAGAACTAAGGGCAGGTAGTCTTACTAAACATTATAAAAGACCGGGGCTGCCTGAGATGAAACCCACTGTGTATTCAGGCATCCTTCAGGGCCTGTCTGCATTGCTCCCTGGGCAAGGGAAACTGATACACATACTGGTGCTCATGCAGCAGCTTGCTGTGTAGTGAGTAATAAAGGCCTTTGTCTCTGACCCAGGAGTCCTGAGTCTTCTACCAATATCCATAAAATCGTTAGCTTACAAGTGGGTAAAATCTCAGACTCTTCACAGTTCTTGACAGATTCTTCAGCACTCTGAGCAGGAGGGTAGAGTGCCAGGCAGGTGATACCATAGTGCTCTTGAGTTTTCAAGATATCCACTTAGCATTTTTTGTCACTGCTTTTCTCTTCCAAAGTCACAAGATGAGCTATTCTCAGACAATCACACCTTAAGGGTGACATCTTTTTTAAAATACATGTGTGAAACCTACTAGCTATTAATTATTCTGCTTTGAATATTCTTAACCAAGTGGGAGAATATTTCAACAACAGAAATAATGTTATGCTAACATCTTAGGATCATCAAGACAGAAAATGTGGTACTTGATTTAAAATAAAAAATGTTGTGGGTATGTTTGAAAGTACAACCCAAGCATCTTTCCATGAAAAACGCTTACATGATAACCACTAGGGACTAGCACCATGGTTTCTCAGTGTTCACATCACCATTATCATCACAATGCAAATGGGCTTGGGCTCTCACCTGCACCTCCACAGGGATTTGTGGATCAGGCACTGCTGCTGCTGCTAGGTGGGAGACTGCAAGGTACTGCACCTGCAGCTGGAGATGTTCTGTATCTTCACTGTCCAAAACAGTGGCCACAGCTACATGTGGCTCCTCAACATTTGAAATATGACTAGTCCAAACTGAGAATTATTGTAAGAGTGTATTATTTACCAGATTTCAGACTTAGGGCAGAAAAGGAATGTAAAATATCTCATTAACAATTCTTAAAATTGAGTATGTTTAAATGGTAATATTTTAGATAGATTAAATAAAAATACTGTTAAGATTAATTTCATATGTTTGTTTTTACTTGTTTTATTGGGACTACTGGAAAGTTTTAAATTACATATGTAGCTCTGATTGCAGTTCTATTGAACAAAGCTATTCTAGATTCTTGCTATGTGAAAGGCAGACCTCAGGTCAGCAGCAGCAGCATGACATGCAGCTTATTAGAAAGATGGGATCTCACACTCCACCCAGATCTACTGAATGAGAATGTGCATTTCAACAAAACCCATGAGCTGTATGCACATTACAGTTCAGGCAGCAGAGAATTTCCTAAGACTAGGATTGTCAGATTTAGCCAATAAAAATACAGGATGTTCAGTTAAAATTAGTTTTCAGATAAACAGTGAATGATTTTTAAATATAGTATGTCTCGCTGGGCGTGGTGGCGCACACTTGTAATCCCAGTACTTTGGGAGGTGGAGACCGGAGGATCCGGGTTCGCAGCCAGCCTCAGCTCTCTCTCTCTCTCTCTCTCTGTCTCTCTGTCTCTCTCTCTCTACCTAGTGAAGCCCTCCGCAACTTCGCGAGACCTAGTTTCAAAATAAAGGATAAAAAAATAGGGCCGGGGATGTATTGCGGAGGTAGAACGCCCCTGGGTTCAATCCCCAGTACCGCAAAAAAAATAAAAAATAAAATAAATAAATATAGTATGTCTCAAATATTGCATGGGACATGCAACAGAACCCCTTTAAAATGAAAAGCCCCAGTCTCCCTAATTTCCTGATGAATTATTTTTCTGCAACTGAGCTTCCTCATGCTGAGAATGGAAACTGAGGAACTGATCCCAAAGCCTGGGCAGGTGTTAGCAAGGGCTGAAAAACTGAAATTGTACTGTCTAGCTAAATCTACACTTGTATATTCTCTGCCTTTTGTCCCACTGTCCCCCCCTACTCTTCTCTCTCTCTCTCTCTCTCTCTCTCTCTCTTGTGTGTGGTACTGGTGATTGAATCTACCTTTGAGCTAAAACCCTAAGCTCTATTATATTTTGAAACAGGGTCTTGCTAAGTCAATGTGTGCTGGCTTGGAACCTGCAATCCTCCTGTCTCAGCCTCCTATGTACTGGGATTACAGGTGTGCACCACCACAACCGGCTCCCTTTCCTCTTATAAAAGCTGTTCACACCCCTGAGACCCCTGAAGATGGATATTTGAGACAGGGCTAACTTTGACTAAACCCGTTTCTTACACCAAATTCTGTCTCCCAAGTTTTATAGTTTAGTAAGGAGCAGCAGAATCTGAGTTTCTGGTAGCAAACACATTGATGTTAAATTATTTGTTTTTCTGAAATTCGGATTTAAATGGATAGCCTACTATAGTGTATCTGTCAGCCACACCTAAGACTAAATTCCACCTGTCCAGACCTGTCTTAGTACTTGAAGTTCCACTGAATTAGGAAAGGATTAGAGACATAAAAGGAGGGGTAGAGAGTGGAAGTTGAGAAATGAAAGAACAAAGGGAAGAGGAGGATGTATGAGGGGAGGTAGGAGTAGAATGGCACAACAGGCCACACTGAAGGCCAGCTTTTTTTTTAGATATAAAATTCTTTTTATTGTTGTTTTCATTCTTATCTTTATTTTTTTATCTTTAGGTGTTTGAATTTTGGGTTCGTCCACGAGGAAGGCGTCATGGAAAGATGGGGGGGTGGTGAATTCGAAGGGGGAAGAGGATCCAAGACTCATTCAGTTTGCTCTTTTCCTCCCCTTGGTTGCCCAGTTGTCTAGGAGGGTGAAACGTTCAGTTCGCGGGAGAACCACCAACCAGGAGACCTGTAATCTCAGCACTTGGGAGGCTGAGACAGACAGAAGTTTCAGTGTCTTAACAAAAATCTCAGGAACATAAGGAGAGCCATTTCCAACTTGGTATGAAAGGGACAACTGGTCGACCAGCTGCCACCTCATAGGGAGAACTTGCCGGTTGGTCTGGCCTGGAGGGACCTGCCATTCTGGTCCTATGCAGATGGCGATGAAACAGCTTCAGGAGAAAGCTACTTGGTACAAAAGGGACAACTGGTCGACCGATGCAGGGGTACAAATTTCCAGAAGGACACCTGGTCGACCCCCATGCATTTAGAGAGAAGAGGGGAGAGAGGAGAGAGAGAGGGGAGAGAGGAGAGATAAGGGAGGAGAGAGAGAAAAGAGAGGAGAGAGAGAAGAGAGGGGAGAGAGAAGAGAGAGAGGAGAGGAGAGAGAGGAGAGAGGAGGGAGAAGAGAGAGAGGAGGGAGAGAGGAGAGAGAGAGAAAGAGAGAGGAGAAGGAGGAGGAGATGGGGGAGGGGAGGGGGGAGGAGAGGGGAGGGGAGGGAGGAGAAGGCCAGTTTTATATTTTATGGTTTCTTTTTGGAACCCAGAGGCATTCTACCTCCAACCTACGCCCCCAGTCCTATTTTATTTTTATTTTGAAACTGTCTCGCTAGGTTGCTGAGAGTCTCACCACTTGCTGAGGCTATCCTCGAACCTGCAATCCTCCTGTCTCAGCCTCCCAAGTACTGGAATTATAAGCATATGCCACCACACCCGGCTTCTTTTATGGGTTTTATTAGGAACTTCTTTCCTTACTTCTGCATTCTCCTACCTCCCCCAGTCACTGTGCTTTATTCTCATTTTCTGAAAGGGTCCCTAGTGCCGTGTGAGGAGGAGATGTTGAAGAAGGGGAACAAAAATCTCCTCAGAGCAAGTCACCAGCCTTTCTATAATCCATCATCTCTGAAATTTTATTTACAAATACCTGTTTCAGAATGGCTATCATCAAGAATACAAAAAAAAATCAATGCTGGAGAGGATGTGGGGCAAAACAAACCCTTATACACTATTGGTGGGAATGTAAATTAGCACAGCCACTATGAAAATCAGTATGGAGGTTCCTCAAAAAACTACAATAGAGCTACCATATGATCTAGTGGTACCACTCCTGGATATATACCTAAAGGAATCAAAGCCATTATACTATAGAGATACCTGCATGCCCATGTTTATTTAGGTACAATTAATAATAGCTAAGTCATGGAATCAGCCTAGGTGGCCACCAGTGGGTGAATGGCTAAAGAAAATATAGTAAATCAGGAGTGGTGGCACATGCCTCTAAGCCTGGTGACTCAGGAGTCTAAGGAAGGAGGATCACAAGTTTGAGGCCAGCTTGATAACTTAGACCCTGACTCAAAAAAGAAAAAGAAAATAAAAAAGAAAAACGGTGAAGCACAGTGGTAGAGTGCTCCTGGGTTCAATCTCTAGTAACACTCCCCTTACCACACACAAAAAGAAGTACTAATAAAAAAAAATCTTAGGAAAAAAAGGCCCTTTTCAGCTACTAGTACTTCTAGTACTTTACCATTAAAGAGATAATAGTTCCTACATGCCCAAAATGCTGACTTTTATTTACAGTGGCATTTTAATTGTATTTTTAAAACATGTGAGCCAGGCATTGTGACGGACCAGCTCAGCCGGGAAACTGAGACCGACGGGACAAGGGTCTCGGGATGGTGGGCAAGGAGTCGGCGATGGGTGACAAACAGACACAGACAAAGAAGTTGCATCTGAGTGTATTTTGCAAAGCTTCAGGCAAGGATTTTATACACAATGATTAAGGAAACAGAATACATAATCAGCTGATCATTGTTTATGCCTACAATTTGTACAATCTTAATAATTTCTTAATGATTTCTAAAAAGTAACAATGCAAAGCTATAAGAGCAAATAAATGTCAGAGCATACGTCTTGTTTGGCATAATGTCATGGGCACGTCAGAGCATACGTCTTGTTTTGCATAATGCTGTGGGCAGCTGCCAAACGCGGTTTTTGCACCTAAACTATTTATAATGGGAAATTGAGGTTATGGCTACAGGGCAAGAGTTTAATGTTTAACCTAGTACCTGTTATTGCTTTCTTACTTTAAACTTCTATAATTCTCTTTGTTCCAAATTTCTAAATCTCTTTCAAACCATCCCTAAAACCATTTCTATGAAGTTTCCACAAAAGTTCTACCTGTTGTAACCTATCCACAATTGTTCTCGAGCCCCCTCTGCCCTTCTGGGCTAATTCAAGCAAGAGCGAGGGAGCGTTCGGGGCCAAAGTAACATTCCTGAGAAAGACCCGTCTATTTTTCTCATAAGGCACAGTTGATGATTTTGAACAAAACACTGCGCTCACTGAGCCATACCTGTTAAAGATTAAGAGAATACAAGAAGTTTACAGCAAAGAGAGAACAACCAAGAAAACAGAAGATCTTGCCAGGCCACCTTTTTCTACGGGCATACTTCCTTGAAGCTTTTGCCATGTTGTGCGTGTATTCACGCAGACTCCGTAGGAGGCAGGGCCGTGGCATTTACAGCAAAGAGAGAATAGCCAAGAAAACAGAGGATTTTGCCAGGCCACCTTTTCTACGGGCATACTTCCTTGAAGCTTTTGCCACGTCGTGCGTGTATTCACGCAGACTCCGTAGGAGGCAGGGCCGTGGCATTTACAGCAAAGAGAGAATAGCCAAGAAAACAGAGGATTTTGCCAGGCCACCTTTTCTACGGGCATACTTCCTTGAAGCTTTTTGCCACGTCGTGCGTGTAGGTTCACACAGACTCCGTAGGAGGCAGGGCCGTGGCAAGGCATGGTGGTGCATGCTTATAATTCCAGTACTTGGGAGGCTGACACAATTTCACAGCCAGCCTCAGCTACTTAGTGAGGCCCTCAGCAACTTATTAAGACACTGTTTCAAAATAAAGAATAAAAAATAGGGCTGGGGGTATAGATCGGAGGTACAGTGTCCCTGGGCTCAATCCCCAGTTCCACAAAATAAATAAATAAATAAATAAATAAATAAATAAATAAATAAATAAATATAAAATATAAAAAATAAAATATGTAAAATAACCCGTATGGATTTTGTTGTTGTGTTGTGTTGTGCTTTGCTTTTTGCAGGCTTTTCAAGTGGGTGTGGTGGGAGTAGAGGCCAGCCGGGAAGTAGGTATGCATTATTTAGCTATGCATTGAAGAAGAGGCTTTCATCTATGAGCTCATTTAATCTTCGTAACAATTCCTTAAGTATTTTTGTTCCCATTCTTCGAGGAAACAGGGCTTGGAAAAGAAAACAATGTGCCTAGTGTCAGACAGCTCCTAAGTCCTCTGCCAGGCATGCGCTTGAGTGGTGTCTGACTCCAAAGCCAGTGCTCCTTAACATTGCCTTCAGTGTTGCTCAGCAGTCATAAATCCAGTAGGAAACTGTGAACTAAGACATATATGTAAAATTAGGTCAGTTCCAGAGATTTTTATTCACTTATTCACCTGAAAATGCATGTAAAAATATACGTTTCGTAGATTTTTGGAGAGAATTTAATATTTTCCTGAAAAGTAGTATGAGAATCTTATTAAGAGTTACATGGCAGTATCGAAAAACAATGTAACTTTCTAAAAAGAGCTTATCTGACAAATATGTTTTCTCTAAAAATATCCTTCCTAATAATCTTCCAATGAGATGAATAATTAAAAACCTAAATATTGGTTTTATCCTATACTCTAAATTAAGCATTATCAGGTCCCTCCCACCTCCCTCCTCCACATAATACATCCTGGGAAAGCTGTCCTTTCATTGGTTGAATATGCTATCAGTTACATGGCATGAAAACTACTGCCTCTGCCCTGTTTGCATTATGAATTAGCAGATGTGCTTGGTTTGGAGAAACTGATTCATTTCTTGATGGGAAGAAAAATCCTGTTTAGTTTTTCACTTCTTTTTTTATGTATGGGATTTTCACTAACTTTGGAACAGATATTTGCCAGGAAGAATGTAAGGTGAGTAATTGCATGTCTTTTACTGCAATGCCTTTGTGAACTTCAATGCAAGTATGAAAGTAGGTGGTTCTATAATTTCTTTATATTGTGGCGTATTTACATTGGTTTGTGGTTCAGAGAGGATAAACTAGCTATGTTCAAAATGGATGAAGTCAGCTACTTAAATTATTAAACTAGAATTTATAATTAAGAGATTAAAAAATAATCTTTATTATAAGATGTAAGGATTGTTATAAATACCCAAGAAGCATTGTATTATATATGTCTATCAGAACATGATTTATTAAGTCAGTGTTCAGGTTTCTTGTATTTGCAAGTAAATGTTAATTTCACAGTTTCTTCTGCCATTATGTGAGAAGGAATTAAGAAAAAAATAAAACCCTAAAAAATATATAACCTGTCCCTCAAAGAAAAGGTGTTAAATCTTTTAATTGGTAGGAGATGGTAATTGTGTGCTACATGGTATTTACAATTAATAAGCAAAATTTCTATTTCTATTTCCATTGTCTCTTTGTTTCTTTCTTTACCATCTAAGAGAGCATATAGAGATTTATTTATTAAAAAGAATATTAAGAATCTGAATAGCAGTTGATTTATGTCATGCCTTCCAATTATTCATTATGAGCCATCTCAACAAATGCACCAGGGAATTGAGTGTGAGCACAAAGCACAGCCGCAAGCAGGATGAGCTGGCAAAACTTGTCTCAGAGAATCCTTAAGTCAGCAGTGGATAAAAGCGGTATGTGTAGGCATTTACAACTTATTTCTCCCCTTGTTTCCAAATCAATTGGTACTTTCTTTCAGATTTGCTTTTAGATAGTAAATGACGTGTATTTCTTTAGATGGTTAAAGCGTATTAATGTTTCCCCACCAAGTTTATATAGAAACATCTGATTTGCATACTACATTGGAAAATGTACACCAAGAATAATAAAACCCCATTTCTGTTTTCAAGGCAAGGTTAATGAATTTAAATAATATTTCTTAGCTTCAGAAGCTTTAGATCTTAGAAATTACATAAGTCAACAATAATAATATGGGATGTAAATTCATTATGAAGCTCAAATGTCTCTTGATTGCTGTCTTATGAATGTTCTTTCAAGTCATGGATCAAAAACTAAAAATATTGTTTAACCCTATAGGCTAATCTTGAATTCTTAAGCCTCTAGGAAGGGTGATTGCATTTTAAGCTTGATACCTGTTTCCTGAGCTTAGAGAGTGAGGGAGTCCCTACTCTTACTTTCCTCATTCTTTCCTCAAATTGGGTTTATTCTGTAACCAAAAGGAAATCCTGTGTAATCTTCTGTTTTCCACTTTGATTTCAGAATTTATTAATTTGTTAGCTCATTCCTGCATGTAACACATTTTAAAAATACTACTTTCTAATAACTAGGTACTATGCTAGGCTCTGGATCTTCAATGGTGCCCAAAATAGGCACAGTCCTTGACCTCAAAGACTAAGTCTAGTGGAAAGGTACTCATGAACCAGATGATAAAAATGATTACAAATAAACATTGAAATGTGTTGTGAATAGCCAAATTATGGGACCAGCCTACGTGTTCATTAATAGATGAATGGATAGAGAAAATGTGGCATATATACCCATTGAGTTTTATTCGGCCATAAAGAAGAAAGAAATTATGTCATTAGCAGGAAAATGGATGGAACTTGAGAGCATCATGTTAAGAAAAATAAGCCAGATTCAGAAAATCAAGGGTTGGGCCAGGTGTGGTGATGCACACCTGTAATCCCAGTACTTGGGAGGCTGAGACAGGAGGATCACAGGTTCAAGGACAGCCTCAACAACTTAGCGAGGCTCTCAGCAACTTAGAAAAAAATAAAATAGGGCTGGGGAGTATAGCTTGGAGGTAGAATGCCCCTGGGTTCAATCCCCAGCACCACAAAAAAAAAAAAGAGAAAAAGAAACGAAAATCAAGGGTTTTATGTTTTCTCTCATACATGGAAGCTACAGGGAAAAAAGAATAAAAAAGGAATCACATGAAAATATAAGAGACCAGTAGAGTAAAGGGAGAAAAGGAGGTACTACGGAATGAAATTGACCAAATTATGTTGTATAAATGTACAAATATATAACAATGAATCCCACCCTCATGTATAATTATAATATACAAATGAATTTTTAAAAAAATATGGTGAAAAAAGAAATGTGTTGTGAAAGAAAAATACAGGAGGCTCTGAGTACATAAAATGGGATCTTAACCAGTCTGAAAAGTTAGGGCCCATGTTCCTGAGCAGGAGATACTTGCGCAGTGATCTGGAGAATATGTAGAAAAGAACTAGGAGGATGGAGAACATTCCAAGTGGAAGGAACAGCATGTGCTAAGACTTTTATGAGGGGAGAAGGACACATGGAGCATTCTGGGAACAGAGGCTGGTTGGAGCAGGGAGAAAGGGAAGAGGGAAGAGGAGACAAGCACTTGAGCACTTGGCAGGCTGAGGACTTGCAGAACCTGTGGGCCTTGGTGCGAAGGAGGAGTTTGTCCTAGGTGGGACCATAATGAAGCTGTCTCATTGTCACATTCACCTTCCTAAAGGCATATGGCACTAGTCACTTCAAGTCTAAGGCTCTGGATTACTTTTCAAATACTGCAGAGATCCCTTTTATTGGGAAAGGGTCTGTACTTTTTAGTGACAATGTAGGTTTAATTTTCTTGAATAAACTGTATTTCTCAGTTTATTCATACAGATACTTTTTTTTTTTTGCAGTACTGGGGATTGAACCTAGGGGCATTCTACCTCCGAGCTACACCCTCAGCCCCATTTTTTATTCTTTATTTTGAAACGGGGTCTCACTAAGTTGCAGAGGGCTGGTTGCGAACCTGCAATCCTCCTGTCTCAGCCTCCCAAGTACTGGGATTACAAGCGTGCGCCACCACGCCTGGCTACACAGATACTTTTTAACCAGAAAATGTTTAGTTCCTGTATGGTTTGGATTTAAAATGTCCCTCACAGCTCATATGTTAAGCAAAGCAGCTAGGTTCAGAGGCAGGGTGTGGCTGGAGATGTGTCCCTAGGTGAGTGGTCCCTAGTAGTATGGCCTTGAGGACTGTATCTGTCCCTCGCCCCTACCCACTCGGGGCTTCCTAGCCACCAAGAGCTTTGTGATGCTTTCCCTCCTCCACCATGCCCTAAGTCTCGGTCTCCAAGTGATTCCTGCCTGGGAGTGGCTGATCAAGGACTGACCTCTGACACCTCTGAAATCCCGAGTCCTAACATAAATCTTTCTTCCTCTAAGATGTGCTTGTCAGGTATTCTGGTCATGGTTATGAAAATAGTTCCTATTGTAGTTCAGAGGTTATATAGTGATGGGAAAACGTACATGTATTTCGTTTTGGTTGAGATTATGGCTTCCCATAAAAATCTCATTAGTTCAGGCTTATGGGTGTATGCAAAGCCTATCTGAATTACAGTTTATTTAAAATAGAAGGATAGCAGCATTATTGTGTGTTCAGACCAGAGACTTAATGAAATGACAGTGAGCTTGTATTGTCTTTGATTAGTAAACACATGGAAATTTTTAATGAATAGAGCAGAGAAGAGACTCAAGGCAAACATGTGAATGATATTGTAGCTCACTCATTTATTCTATAAACATTTACTAAATTTCCCTCCTAACTAGATACTTCTAATTTACTTGATAAATTACTTAGGTAAGATATATTTCACCACTTTTTATTCATTAAGACATTTAAAACTGAATATATAACTTGGTATCATAAAATACGATTTTTGAATAAAATTTAAATTGAAGAAATTTTAAAAATCTATTGTGTGGTTATATTATTAGAAAACTTGAAGCTCTCCAAGAAGTATTGTCTGGGTATTAGTTTTTTTTTCATATATTCAGTGACATTTTCACTTGTATTATAGAATTTAGAGTTTAGCTCAGGAAATTGAATTTCTTAGTGCTCCTAGATGTGACTGGGCTCAGAGGACTGATTCATGCAAGAGACTGACTGTAAACAAAACATCTTCCACACAAACTGCTACACACAAAATTTTTTAAATCTTTATTTGTAATAACTCCAAACAGGAAACAACCTGAATGTCCATTGATGTGTATACAGACCAACAAAATGTTGGTATATCCAACAATAAAATATTTCTTAGCAATAAATGGAATGAAATCTGAACAGGCAACAATATGGATTAATTTCAAAGTCATTATGTTAAGACTGAAAGAAGCCAAACATTAAATAATATATATGATTCTATTAATATATAATTCTAGAAAATGCTAACTAATCTAAAGTGACATAAAGCAAGTGCTACTTGCCCGGGGCTGAGGGTAGAGGGAACATCTCTTATCTGCAGAAATGCTTGGGGAAACATGGGGGTGATATAAATATTCTGTATCATTATTGTAGCAATGATGTCATGAGTATGTGCCTGTGCCAAAACTCATAGATTTGTATACCTTGCATGGATACAGTTTACTGTAGATAAAGTCTTCCTCAGTAAAATTGATAAAAATGAGTGAATAATTGTATGCATGCATGAATTTATTAAGGTCAACTAGCAGACATTATTTCCCCAATTTGTCGTCAGAAATTCTCATTAGATAATAAAGATCATATTATAAAGGGAATAATACATTTAGTTTGTAATTGGTTGCATGTAATTAATTCTAAAGCACTTTACTATGATATAAATTTAGTAACTCTTCAGCTATTATTATGTTTTGCATACACATCAGGACATACAATATGGCCGGGCGTGGTGGCACACGCTTGTAATCCCAGTACTTGGGAGGCGGAGACCGGAGGATCCGGGTCAGCCTCAGCTCTCTCTCTCTCTCTCCCCCTGTCTCTCTCTCTCTCTCTACTTAGTGAGGCCCTCTGCAACTTAGTGAGACCCGGTTTCAAAATAAAGGATAAAAAATAGGGCCGGGGGTGTAGCTTGGAGGTAGAACACCCCTGGGTTCAATCCCCGGTACTGCAAAAAAAAAAAAAAAAAAGACATACAATATATTTTCAAATTATAAAAATATTGAATTTTCATGATAGGGATACATATGGTCCTTAAGAATTGTTAAGCATAGTGCTTGAGATACATTCTCATATACTACAGGTAAAACTTATAAAAAAAAACACAAGATATGCAATAAATAAACTCTTAAAATCTTTAGGAAATGCATGACACAATTGGAGATTTAAACATGGAGAATATTTAATGTTAAACAATTATCAATGTTTTATAGATGTAATCATGCTGTTATTTAAAAATCCTTTTAGTGAGAGATAGGAAAATGATATAATTTCTGATATTTTCTTCAAAATAATAACACAGGGGAGTAGGTAAATTTTTAGTTGAAACATGCCTTGATTACCAAAGATGGATGATGAATAAAAGTAAAAGGGGAGTTTTTAAATAATTTTGTTCATAGTTTTATATATTTGAAATATTCCTTGATAAAACACACACATATATATCCTGACTTAACAATTTTACTTTAGGAATTTATCTTAAATAACTTCTCATGGGCAGGCATTAAAGAACTTCTCATGGACAGGCATGAACAAACAATCCACAATCACATTGGAAGCAGTATTGTTTCAATCCCAGAAAATTGGAAACAACTTGTATTAGTCAACTTTTCATTACTATAACGAAATACCTGGCATAGGATATTTATGAAAGAAAGAGGTTTATTTAGCTTGGCATTTTGGATGTTCCAGGGCATGGTGTTTGCATTAGCTCAGTTCTGATGAGGGCTCCATGGTGGATGGTGTCGATTGGTAATGATGGAGTATGCATCAGGAGCAAGCAATCACATTTTGAACCTGGAAGCAAAGACAGCGGGAGGGTCAGGCCTGCTCCTTTTATAACAGCTTTCTCACAAGAACTATTAAGAGGTCACACAAAGACAATCACATACCCTTAGTGCCCTCAAGACCCCCCACTATACCCCCCTCTTGAAGGTTCCCCCACTTCCCTATACTGCCCCCCCATGGACTCTTGGGAGACATTCAAACCATGTCCAAACCATAGCACAATTTAAATATTTAAAAAAGGAATTTGGTTAAAGATATTATGGTACATTTTTATGAGCTAATACCACATGAGATTCAAAATTGTATCAGAAAAATATAATAACATGGGTAAATATTTGTGATATATTTTTAACTAAAAAAAAACTTTTGTAGACTCCAAAAATAGTATGTTCCCAAAAAAATCTGTTTTTAAATTTTATAAAAAGTAAATTATATATGTATGTGGTATAGGTATATGTTTATGTGCATTTTGGTTTTAACATATTAATAATACAATGTAGTATAAAATTTCACTGTAGTAAAATATTTTATGCTTCATTATTTTGTTATTATTTATTATTGGTTAACTCTCGGTGTCTGGCACACTGCACACACCGAATAAAGGTCAGGGTTGACTGAAAGTTGTTTTCGTCTTTAAAATTTTCTATATTTTCTTTGAAGAGCATGTGTTACTTTTTAAATCAGAAATTCACCATTAAAAAATGAGCAGTTTCAATAGGCTAAGGTTCTGCTCCTCTACTCTGAGATGTAATAAAATGAAATATACTTCTTAAAACTTCATGTGAAATCTGAATTGTAGATACTTGCATTTTTAATTTTGTTTTTCCCCCCCAATTTCAGTTCTCAAGCATCTTCAAATAAAGAAGTGGTTAAAAAGAGTGGTAAGACTTGTAATTGCCCTTAAAATTCCTTAGGGGAGGGGTGTTAAAGGAAGGCCTTTTTTTCAGCTGACTTCCCTGTCCCATGGTGGTTGTTTATACCTGGAGTCCCTCATGTGAAAATCCTGTAAACTGGTGTATTCTAAATTACGAGACAAAAGAGGCTCAAGCCTGATCTATTTCACAGTGCTTACCACATGATTGTTATTCAATTACATTAATAAATTGATGATATTTAGCCTTGGTACTCACATCATTATTTATTTAACAGATCAGCAGAATAATGCAGCTATGAAACCAATCCAGAATTTCACAACAATACCAACTACACAGGTATGGATATGTCAGAAATTTATATTATAATCTATCTTTAAAAAATGTAAAAATTTTCAATTATGTCAGAGTTATTGTGAAAATATAAATAATAATTCTATTAATAATGAACATTCTTGCTTGAACTTTGGGTAGGGGTATATTATGGTATTCTTGTGATTGAGAAAAATTTGAAGTACTTAATTTTACTTGGTCTCTTATGTTTTCATTACAATATTCAGTTTCACTTTTATTGCCTTCCAGATAGGACCATTATAGTAAATAGTTTATCTTTGATTACCAGTGAGCTTGGGTTGCTGCTTCCTCTCAAATAATTTTTCTTTTACCTGTATTTGCACTGAAGTAATTGGCTCACTCTTTGTACTGTATGTTTTATGGATTTTAATAAATGTACCAATGTAAAATGTTTTATGGATTTTAATAAATGACATGTATTCATCATTACAGGATGTGAATTAACCCTTTTGCTTATAGGAAGCCTTTTGGATCGTGGACACAAATTCATCTCTCAAATTTTCTTTTATTCGGTTAATTAGGCTCACAACTACAATCCAAGCAAAGAAGGACATTTAGAAAAAGAATACTGGAATGCATTCAGCCATCATAACCCCGTTAATGTTTCCTTCAATGGAATTTCCTGCATTCTCTTCTGGGCCAAAAGAATAACAATTAAATTTAAAAATCAGGCCTGGCTAGACATTACAGGTGAAGCATTTGGTCAGAAGGCAGCAGTGGACACTGGCAACTCCAACTGCAGTGAAGAAAGCGCCTTGTAAGTTGATCTCTGCTGGAGGAAGCCCTTGGGCTATTGCAGTCTGTTAACTGAGGATTCAGTAATTTCAGGAAAGAAAATTGGGCTTCTTTGAATATAACCCTGACATTCAACTTTGAGGAAGTGCTTAATGCTTAAATGAAAGAATAAATAGAAATTAGCTTAAAATTTTGTTATTTTTTACTGCCAATTTTCTTCCTAATCCATTAGCTCATTTTCATAATAACTTATGGAAAATAAGGTTTTTGAAAATAAGGGTTCCCAAACCCATTCTGGAAAAAAAAAGGATTTAAGGCTTGGCATCAACTCCAAATTTTATGTCACAGCAGAAAACATTACAGGTTCTTAGTGGGTGCATTACTTTAGGCTGGGCAAACGACTGACTCTGTGTGGGGTTTCTGAAATCGTGAACTCTGTCTGTTTGCAAATGTGCAAGGGTACCTTTGAGTTTTTTTGTGTGTGTGTGGTACTGGGGATTGAACCCAGGGGCATTCTACCTCCGAGCTACACCCCCAGCCCTATATTTTATTCTTTGTTTTGAAACAGGGTCTCACTAAGTTGCAGAGGGCCTCACTAAGTAGCTGAGGCTGGCCATGAACCTGCCCTGCGATCCTCCTGTCTCAGCCTCCCAAGTACTGGGATTACAAGCGTGCGCCACCATGCCCAACTGCAAGGGTACCTTTGAATGATCAAATGTCAGAGAATTATTTAGGACATTTGAACATGATTAGAATAATTAGTTTTGTTTGGCATAAGCAGATTAAATAGATATCCAATGCCTTTCTCTGCTTTTCAGTCATCAAAGCAAAAATTTTGTGCTATTACTTGTTTTGGTCTACAGGGAAGAAATCTGATACATTCCACTTCTATATTATAAATCTCCTTTCAATATTTGCTGGTATCATGTATGCTTTTAAAAGATTATCTGCAAATGTTCTGGCCTGGTTTAAATGGGTAGGATGTTTTGTGTAAACCATAATATAGTGTATGTGTGTGTGTGTGTGTGTGTGCACGCATGTGTGCACGTGTGTACACACATGTATGGATTCTTTTAATATTTTATATACTTTGACTGAAAACACTATATTTGTTTGTTTTGTGGTACTGAGGATTGAACCCAGGGGTATTCTATCTCTGAGCTACATCCATAGCCTTATTTAAAATTTTTTTTTTCTCTAACTTTGAAAAGAGTCTTACTAAATTGCTGTGGGCCTTGTTAAGTTGCTGAAGCTGACCTTGAACCTGCTATTCTCTTATTTCAGACTCCCAAGTACTGGGATTACAGGTGTGGGCCTGGCTGAAAACACCTTTTTATTCCTGAATTTTATTTCTCACCAAAAAATTCTTGATGGTCCGTAAAAATGGACTGTATTAATATATACTTTAAAGTCATATTATGAGTCTTTGTAAAGTATCTTGCTATTTAGAATAACTATCTCTTAATAGGGATTTAGGGAATTGTAAGTGTAAGCATCTGAAATCCTTCCAGATTTGTTTATCCTGTTATAGCATGACAATCATAGACTATCAAAGAGATGCCAGTACTGCTGAGAGCTCAGGACTCTTTTTTTTCAGGATCTAATTAATTCCCTGCAGGGCTCTTTATTTGTGGTCAGTTGCATGGAGAGAGGCTGATTGTCTGGGGGTAATCCTTCCTGCCCATGGCTGACAGTTTGCCTTGATTGCATTTGTACTGACTCTAGGGCATTTGTGGGAAAAACAGGCCACCACAGCTTTTTATAGGGCTTTGGTGACCTTAGTGACCACTGGGAAGCTACAGATGGAAAGAATGAAAACTGGGCTTCTCAGCCCAGGTCTGCCAGGGAGCTTTGTGACTTGCAAACAGGACCTGTAGGATCATCATCTGTCAGATGGAGGTGATGGCTTCTGTTCCTGGTAGCTAACAGGCCTCGCATGTCCATGGGCCAGGCACTGTGTGAGGTCTTCACAGGCCCCATATCTCTTATGCCTCACAGTAATGCTCATCATCCCTGTTCCAGGTGAGGAAATCAAGGCTCAAAGAAGTTAGGAAGTTTGCTGCAGTCTCACAGTTTGTATGTTAATAGAGGGGTGTGTGTGTGTGTGTGTGTGTGTGTGTGTGTGTGTGTAATGACATTTTACCTCCTTCCTCCTGGTCCTGTCTCACAAGGTTATAAAAATTAAATGAGGACTTTTGAGTGCATGAGCACTTTGAGGACTTGTCGAGTGCTATTCAAATGAGCAGTATTCTCTTCCTTCCTAACTACCAGTGACAACTACAGTAGAATGAGATGGTGTCTAATTATCTGGTAGAGAGGCCTCCGAAGCTTTGGTTTTCACAGTACTTGAATTGACAATTGGGCAGGACCTGCTATTTTGTCTTCTTGGTTAGCACTCTAGCATTCTTCTCTGGTGTGAGCCAGAGATGCAGGTGCAAGTGCCCTGGATGCCCACCCAGGAGGTGAGGGAGGTTTCCCAGGAGCTGAGGTGGTCAAGCACCAGCTGCTAAGGCTCATTGTGGTTGATTCCCATGAATTGCACAGATGAGTGAGCTGCCTCTGCTGTGCTGGTGAGGAAATCTATGTTGGAAAGAACCAGGATGGGAGTTGCTCAAACAAACCCAAGCAAAGACATAGCCATGTAAGGTCAAAAGCATGGATTAAAAAAAGATGGTCATGTTTTAGCTCTCAGAAACAAAATGTTCAGGGAGAGGCAAATTTGGCAGACAGATTTGGTATGGAAGTCTTTTTAAATAGTGAAAGCCCTGCAAATAGAACATAATCCCAGCATCTGTGTATATTTTGAATTTAGACAATTATAGTCTGAAGAATTCAGAATCTGTTTTAAATGTGCAAGAGTGGGGCACTTAAAGAAGTAAAAAAAAAAAAAAGCTCCTTTTTCCAACTCTTGCTCTAGGTTGTATATCTCCTCTGTGTTCCCAGTTGATGGTACAGTGCCTGGCACTTAAAAGATCCTCACTAAATGAATGAATTTGCTTTGTTGAAATCAGGCTTCATGTTCGTTACCCCAAAGCAGAGTATATTAATCTTCCACTGAAACCCGGACTGCTGCTGGAGAAAAGCTCTTGGAAGGTCAGAAGCTTGAGAGCTGGGCGTGGTGGTGCACACTTGTAATCCCAGTACTTGGGAGGCTGAGACAGGAAGATCACAGGTTCGCAGCCAGCCTCAGCTACTTAGTGAGGCCCTCCGCAACTTAGTGAGACCCTGTTTCAAAATAAGGCATAAAAAATAGGGCTGGGCTGGAGGTGTAGCTCAGAGGTAGAATGCCCCTGGGTTCCATCCCCAGTACCGAAAAAAAAAAAAAAAAAAAAAAAAAGAAGCTTGGAGCCAGCAGGCTGCTCCATCAGGAGATGGGGACAGAGATTAGCTGGGCTCGAGGTGGCTCTGCTCTGAAGTTCAGTTCATTAGCGTGAGAGACAGGTTATGGGTAATCAAGATATTCTAGTTTCTTGGAAGAATAATAGAAATTTCTATTAGAATAAATAACTAGTAAGATTTGAAAAATACTATTCAAGAAATGCATTTTATTTCTTTATTTTCAGTAATTTGTAGCAGACTATAAAATACTGTTAGGGAAAGGGCCTCTTGAAGCTTTGCTTTACTGAGTAAATAAACTTATAATGTGTTTGTAAATGAATACATCTAATGTGTCTATGCTTATGATGTTAGGAAATAAAAATACTATCATTCCTATTTAAATGGTTTATTTTATGAATATCTCTACCCTTCCTATAAATAGGATTAAGATGAACTTTGGTCCAATCACTGATATTTATATTTCTTGATAAGTGATTATCAATAAATAATGAGATTATATGCATGTGTTATTTTTCAAGCTTGTAACTGGACCATTTATAACTATCTGCTTTTGCTTTTTTGTTTTATAGCACATATTGAAGTGTTATAACTTCTAGACATTATAATGACATAGCAGCAAGCATCCTTTATATACTTAAATTTCTCACATTTTCCTATTATAATTATTTACATAGCTTCTTATTCTTATTTTTCCACCTTATTAAAATATGAAATACAATAAACTACTATTTGATCAGTTTCCATATATGTCTATACCTGTAAAACCATCACCACAATCAAGATAACAAATATTTTCATCATGCCTCAAAGTTTCCTAGTTTCTCCTTTGTAATCAGTCCATCCCTCTGGCCACTTCCACCTTTCCAGATAACCACTGATCTGCTATCATGCGAACTTAGCTTGCATTTTCTAGAGGTTTATATCATCACATGGTGTGCACTCTTTTTCAGTCTGGTTTCCTTTTTTATCATAATTTGGATAATCTATGTTGTGGTATGTATCAATGGTATGTTTCTTTCTATTGCTGAGTAGTATTCCATTGTATGGATGTATCACAACTTATTTATCCATTCAGCTGATGGAAATTTGTTTTTCCCTCTAGTGTTTATATAACTTGACAAATAAAGTTGGTATGAACATTCATGCACCAGCCTTTGTAGCGACATCTATTTTCATATCTCTTAGGTATCATTCCATCTAGGAGTAGAAAGACTAAATCATTTGGTATAAGTATGTTTAACTTTTTGAGAAACTTCCAACTTATTTTTAAAAGCGATTGCACCATTTTACTTTTCCACGAGCATTGTCTGAGAGTTCCAGTTGCTTTATGTCCTCATCAATGCTTTGTATGGTCACTGTGAGACTGCATACATTTTCACTATGTTTCTGCACATTTAGTAATTTCTGAACGAATTTCACTGGGGCTTGGATTAAAAGCTAAGACTTGGAGTTAGTAAGAGATTTACCTCTTCAGAGTAATGTGTTTACATGTCAAAAGGTTATGAAGTTCAGGACATTATCTATCTGTTGGAGACATTTGTTTACGTACCAGTCTCTATGGTAAGCTACTTGCTCCCCACCAAAGGCGAATCAAATTCTTCCTTTTACATTCTGGCACAAGTATCCAGTACCTTCCCTCTTCTCTTCCCAAGGAGAACTTATTGATACTAAGGGAGCAAATATTTCTCTCCCTTTCTCAGGAGGCGAGGAGGGAACCACTGAGTCTCTTCTGTATATGCTCCCAGGTTCATAATTTTGGTTTTCTTCACCTCTATTACAAATCTTAATATGTGCAGGATGATATTTGGTTCTCATCATTTTTCCCATAGAAAAAAATTGGGTTGAGAGTGAAACTAATGTTGTTATTCCTATGTGTAAGTAATAATTAATCTGTCTCTCTTCCAGGAAATCTTGTGTTTACTTTCAGGAAAATAAGAATAAATATAGGTATTAAAAGCTAAAAAGTCAATTTAAAAAAGTTTTAGTCATTCTGTTCTCTATACTATTGTTTTTATTATAGTTTTGTTTTATATTTTCTTAATGTTAATGATGCTGACCATCTTTTCATGTATTTATTAGCTATTTGTATATCTTTCTTTATAAAGTATCTGTTCAAGTCTTTTTATTAGTTTTCACATGTCTTCTTATTGAGTTGTCAAGTTTATTGTATTCTGGATAAAGTCCTTTGTGTATATATGTTGGGAATGTTTTCTCCTGTCTTGTCTTATTTTGTATATTGTACAAGTAACGGTTGCTACCCCCAAGATGGTATAAATGTTCTTCTATACTGTGATTCATTCTGAGGCAATTGTTGAGTATAGTATGAAGTAAAGATCATTCCTATTTTGATGATCTGTATTGTTTCTCTTTTTTAGGTTGTCTCTGAAGTTTGGTGATGCTGAAAATCCCCAAGGTCTTGACGTAAGGTAGGCAGGATACTATTGTAGAATATTGTAGTTCCAGCACTTCAGATTAGCTCTCTTTAATTTATTCATTCTACATGTGAGTTTTAAGAGCTTGGTATGTGCCAAACACTGTGACTCTTCAAGTGCCATATCTAACTGAAAAGTCAGTGGCTATATGTGAAAGGGTCCTATAATCATGCTTGCTTTCTTTTTTTTTTTTTTGTTTTTGAGGTACCGGGGATTGAACCTAGGGGCATTCTACCTCCGAGCTACACCCCAAGTCCTATTTTTTATTCTTTATTTTGAAACAGGGTCTCACTAAGTTGTGGAGGGCCTCACTAAGTAGCTGAGGCTGGTCGGGAACCCAGATCCTCCGGTGTCAGCCTCCCAAGTATTGGGATTACAAGCATGTGCCAACACACCTGGCTAGTCATGCTTTCTTTAGTTCTTACCAAAGCACCTATGCTCCTCTACTCTTCAATGAGGGATTTAAGAACACATGAATGTAGCTGAATACAGTGATACATGCCTGTAATCCCAGTACTTGGGAGGCTGAGACAGGAGGATTGCAAGTTTGAGGCCAGTGTGTGGTAATTTAGCAAGAACCTGTTTCAAAATAAAAAAGGGGGGATGGGATGTAGCTTAGTAGTAGAACACCCCTGGTTTCAATCCCCAGTACCAAAGAGTAAAAAGAAAACACAACAAAAAACCCCCTATGAACCTGAGAATGTGCCATCTTTTGCATCTGAACAAAGAATAAAAGATGAAATAAAGCTCAAAGGGCTGAGGCTCTTTTTTATTTTATTTTTATTGGTGCATTGTAATCATACATCTTGATGGGTTTCAAGGTGGTAGAAGTATACATGCACGCATCATCAATTAGCCCTCTTCCAATTCCCACCCTCATTCCCTCACCCTTCCCTCCTTCTCATGCTCAGCATACTAGTTGACTTTGATAAGTTTGTGTATGTACATCTTGTACATTAGGGTGTTTCCCTCTTCCCCTCTCCCATCTTCCTCAGTTAGGTCACCTTCTTTACTCATCTAAGGTTTTCTCCATCTTTGTCTGGAGTTCCTCCTACGCCCTATTCTCCCTAGCTTCCTCATATTAGCGAGAGCATCTGACTTATAACTTTTTGTGACTGACTAATCTCACTAAACATAATGTTCTCTGATTCCATCCATTTCCCTGCAAATGATGTAATTTTGCTCGTCTTTATGGCTGCGTAAAATTCCATTGTGTACATATCGCATAGTTTTATAATCCATTCATCTGTTGATGGACATCTTGGCTGGTTCCATAGTTAGGTAATTGTGAATTATGCAGCTATAAACATAGATACCCATGCATTAGTCTGGTAATTTGGTTTCCATTCTTTTGAGTAGATACCTAGAAGTGGTATTGCTGGGTCATAAGGTAGGTTCATTCCGTCTTCTGAGGATCCTCCACACTGTTTTCCAAAGTGGTTACATTAATTTGCAATCCCACTAACAGTTTATTAGAGTTCCTACTTCTCCACATCCTCACCAGAATTTGTTATTGTTTGTGTTTTTAATGATGACCATTCTAAATGGGGTTAGGTGAAATCTCAGGGTAGTTTTGATTTGCATCTCTCTGATTGCTAATGATGCTGAACATTTTTTCATACATTTATTGGCCATTTGTATTTCTTCTTTTGTGAAGTACCTATTTAGTTCACTTGCCCATTTTTTTATTGGGTTGTTTGTTTTTTTAGCAGTGAGTTTCTTGAGTTCTCTGTATATTCTAGATATTAGTCCTCTATCAGAGGAGTAGCTGGCAAAAATCTTTTCCCATTCTGTCAGTTCTCTGTTGAAGTTCTTGATAGTTTCCTTTGCTGCACAGAAGCTCTTCAGTTTAATGCAATCCCACGTATTGATCCTCTTTTTAACATCTTGTACCTTTGGGGTCTTGTTGAGGAAGTTTTTGCCTGTGCCTATGTGTTAAAGAGTTGGACCTATGCCCTCTTCAAGTAGCTGCAAGGTCTCTGGTCAAATTTTCAGGTCTTTGATCCATCTTGAATTGACTCTTGTGCAGGGTGAGAAAGTGGGGTTTATTTCCATTTTTTCTGCATGTAGTTAACCAGTTTTGCCAACACCATTTGTTGAAGAGGCTATCTTTTTTCCAGTGTATGTTTTTGGCTCCTTTATCAAAAATCAATTAGCTGTAAGTGTGCAGATTTGTTTCTGAGTCTTCTACTCTGCTCCATTGGTCTGTGTGTCTGCTTTTGTGCCAATACCATGCTGTTTTTGTTACTATGGCTCTGTAGTATAGTTTGAAGTCAGGTATTGTGATGCCTCCTGCATGGTTCTTGTTGCTGAGAACTACTTTGGTTATTCTGGGTTTTGTGTTGTTCCAAATTAATCTAAGGACTGATTTTTCTATGTCTGTGAAGAATGACCTTGGTAATTTAATGGGTATTGCATTGAATCTGTAGATCACTTTTGGAAGAATGGCCATTTTTATTCTGCCTATCTTCTAACACCTTCTTCAATTTCTTTTTTCAATGTTTTATAATTTTCCTTGTCTTTTATATCCTTGGTTAGGTTTATTCCTAAGTATTTATTGTTTTGGGGGATATCGTGAGTGGAAATGTTTTCTGGATTTCTTTTTCAGTGGATTTATGGTTGGCATATAGAAAAGCTTCTGATTTTTTTAAGATTGATTTTGTATCCAGACACTTTGCTGAATTTGTTGATCAGTTCTATAAGCCTTTTTGTTGAGTTTATTGGGTCTTCTAAGTATAATATCATGTCATCTGCAAATAGAGATAGTTTCATTTCGTCTTTTCCTATTTGCACTCCTTTGATTTCCTTCTCTTGCCTTATTGCTCTGGCTAGAGTCTCAATTACTATATTGAAAAGGAGTGGTGATAGTGGACATCCTTGTCTTGTTCCTGTTTTTAAGGGGAACTCTCCTAGTTTTTCCACATTTAACGTGATGTTTGCTGTGGGCCTATTGTATATTGCCTTTATGATGTTGAGGTATGTTCCTTCTATCCCAATTCTCGGCAGTGTTTTCATCATGAATAGGTGTTGGATTTTGTCAAATGCTTTTTCAGCATCTATTGAAATGATCATGTGATTTTTGTCTTTAGTTCTGTTTATGTGGTGGATTACATGCATTGTTTTTCGTATGTTGAACCAGCCTTGCATCCCGGGATGAACCCGACTTGGTCATGATGTATGATTTTCTTGATGTGGTTTTGAATGTACGTTGCTAGTATTTTGTTTAGAAGTTTTGTGTCTAAGTTCATCAATGATATAGACCTGTAGTTTTCTTTTCTTGAGCTGTCTTTATTTGGTTTTGGTATTAATGTGATGTTGGCTTCATAGAATATATTTGGGAGAGTCCTGTTTCTTTCTATTTCATGGAATAGAGGAGTATTGGGATTAGTTCCTCTATAAAGCTTTTATAAAATTCACCTGGGAAACCATCTGGACCTGGGCTTTTCTTTGATTGTAGGCTCTTTATTTCTGCTTCAATCTCTTTGATTGTTATTGGTTGATTTAAATTTCCTATATCTTCTTGATTCAACTTAGGAAGGTTTACATGTCTAGAAATTTGTCAATTTCTTCTAGGTTTTCCATTTTGTTGGAATGTAGTTTTTCAAAGTAGTTTCTGATAATCCTCTGGATTTCTGTGCTGTCAGTGGTAATATCACATTTTTCATCTCTTACATTAGAAATTTGGGTTGATTCTTTTTTCTTTTGGTTAGGTTGGCTAGTGGTTTATCTACCTTGTTTATTTTTTCAAGGAACCAGCTTTTGGTTTTGTTGATTTTTTTGTATTTTTATACTCTATTTCATTGATTTCTGCTCTGATTTTAATAATTTCCTGTCTTCTACTGGTTTTGGGGTTACACTGTTCCTGTTTTTCAAGGGATTTGTGAGGTGTGTCATTAGGTTATTTATTTGGTGATTTTCTGTTCTTCTTCTTTTTTTTTTTTTGCGGTACCAGGGATTGAACGCAGGGGTGTTCTACCTCTGCGCTATGCCCCCGGCCCTATTTTTTATACTTTATTTTGAAACCGGGTCTCACGAAGTTGCGG
>PVJS01022595.1:0-30385 GCA_004027185.1 Glis glis
CAAAAGTATCAAAGTCTGAAAAAGCCAACCTTAGCTGGGCGTGGTGGCGCATGCTTGTAATCCCAGTACTTTGGGAGGCAGAGACCGGAGGATCCGGGTTCGCGGCCAGCCTCAGCTCTCTCTCTCTCTCTCTCTCTCTCTCTCTCTCTCTCTCCTTAGTGAGGCCCTCCACAACTTCGCGAGACCCGGTTTCAAAATAAAGTATAAAAAATAGGGCCAGGGGTATAGCGCGGAGGTAGAATGCACCTGGGTTCAATCCCCGGTACCACAAAAAAAAAAAAAAAAAAAGCCAACCTTAGCCTAAAAATGTCTTTTTCCTACTCTCTTTCCCCAGAATCCCCCAAAACTGCCTCTGGTGCCAGGATTCTGTTCCCAGAGGAACCCAGGTATCATGAGAGTAACCCAGGCCAGTGGGTCTATCTTGGCTGCCCATTATTAGCCCATGGACTCTGACAGGCAGGGAGACCCCCAGACTCCTTGTCTAGTGCTCTGCAGCAGCTTGGAGCTTTAGGAAGATGCAGGCAAAACAGGTAATCCTAGGCTTCCCCAGCCAGCTGCTTTGGGATTCTGGCCACAGAAGGGCTGACCTTGCTTCCTGGCTGCATTGTTGAACAAAAAGGAAGGCCGATCCACACCCAGAGGAAGGCTGGGTAAACCTGGAGTGGAAGGGTTAGTAATAAGCACAGTTGGTCAGTATTATGCTTTATCTTCATGATCTTCCATGATCTGTCCATATCTTCATGATCTGTCCATATGGTCTAAAAAAACAAAATGTCAGTGCCTAACCTGAGCTCATGCCTCTTTCTCAGACCCCTAGAGAAGCCTTGGGTTGCCTCTCATTCTTGCCTTTCTGGAATGATTTGTGTTAAAACTAGCTCATTTCCTCTGACTCACAAGAAGCCCTAGCCTGGAGGAAGACTTGGGGAGGCATCAGGCCACCTAGTAGTAGTGTGGTTGCTAAGGAGGGCAGGGTAGGGACTCTGTCCAGGGAGTGACCGGGGTCTAAAAGCTACCATACACTGAACACGCAGTGTGTTGTCAGTCCCTGAGCAGGGGGCTTTTCTTCATCACAACATCCTCAGGCAGGCATTGTCATCCCTGCGTAACACCAGAGGAACCTGGGCCTCAGAGAAGTTCAAGTACTCAGCCAGGGTCTCAGCCAGCAGAGGTGGAGGTAAGGTAAGAACGCACATCTGGCTGGAATCAGGCTTTTCCCCATTATCACAGGGCACCTCGCCAACAGCTGCACAGGATAGAGGGGCTCATAAGTGAGGGCCCTTTGGTCCCTTACCCTGCCCTAAGTGAACCAGCTGCTCCAAAAGATCTACATAAAAGCACAGTGGCTTCCGACGGTCCAAGGAGAGACAAGAGCAGAAGAGAAAGAAATAAGAGGGAGAGGAAAGGAGAGGCACAAAGATAGAAAAAGGCCCAGTGATAGAGTCAGCAACACAGAGACGAACTGGATGGTAGACACTTAAGTTTTCAGCCAGGGTTTGGCAAGAGGCCAGGAGCTTCCCCCTCCCCAGCCAACTCCCCCTCTTCCAACAGCTGATCACAGCTGTTGCAAGCTTGGTTTGACATCCGGGTGAAAAGCAACGCTAACTGCAGCCCAGCCGAGCACCACAGGATTCATCATATCCATCCGTGGCTGAGGACAGAAACACAGCCAGCTCCAGATTATCCTTGCTAATGGGAGAGAAGGAGAGCATGCCCAAATGAAGAAGGACATCTTGGGTGGGAAAATATTCAGATTCACCTAGCCCCTTTCTACCCCCAGAAAGGACCCTATGGCAGAAAGCAATTGATCTACTCCTCTTGACACCTGCAAGGGAAGGGCACTGTGCACATGCGCGTGTGCTCTCTCTCTCTCTCTCTCTCTCTCTCTCTCTCTCCTTACCAGGGGGCAGTCCCTCCCCAGGTCCAGCCCAACCCCTCCGACCACAACTAATGTCCCTTTCTCTTCTTCTCTAGCTCCATCTAGGGAGGAACAGCTGCTCACTGACCTTGGTCTAAGAGTCATTGCTCACTCCTCTTTTTTTTCCCAGTCTGAAAAGAATCCATAAATAATCTAATTCTGGTTCCACCTCGACAACTCACTTACCACAGCTTTTGAAAATGTCACTCTGTCCTCCCTGAGTGTCCAAAGCATGTTTTGAATCTAACAGTCACATCCATCTAATCAAGGATTTGGGGTAAGAGTAACACAGAGATCTGTCCAGAAAAATCTCCTTGAAAATACCTCGATGCAGATAAATTAAGGGTGGCTCTGTTAGGTACTAAAGGGAAAGCCACTCCACAGGAAAGAACAGTGAGTCATTTAGTGAATTTTGCATCTGCTCACATTCCGCCTTCCAGAGCTAGCTTTTATAAAACTATGACCTATACAGTAACAAATATATTTTACATTGATGCACATATACATATAAATTTCTGAAACAAAAATCACACAAAACATACTTATCCTTGCTGTGTGCTATGCACTGATTTTTCTATTCTATTCATTCTATCCTATCCTGTTCTTTAAAATGCTGTTCATGACCCATTGAAATGAAAAACACTGATTCCAGTAAGCCTCTGCCACTGGGTAAATAATTGGTTGTTTACATGCCAATAAGTTCAGATTTTATAATTTTTTTAAAAAAATCATCCTTAGAAGCCAGGTGTGGCAAATATTTTCACTAGGTAACTAGAAAACACTAATTAAACAAAAAATGAGGGTAACTATACAAATAATCCTTTGTTCATACATAAAGTGATTTGTTATTGATGTAAAAACTCCTTATGGGGAGAAGGTGGGGGGAACTGAAGGGAAACATACAACTAGTGTTGCGTGCACATATGTATTTATCACTCTGAACCTCGCTATGATGTGTAATTACAATGCACCAATAAAAAATGAAATTACAAAAAAATAAAAATAGACATATTCACAAAAGAGAGGCAGCTAATAGAACTTCATTGTTCCACTGCTGTGATCATAGTCTATGCCGTGAGCCCAAATAAACCTTTTCTCTTTATAAGTTGATTATATTAGGTATTTGTTATAGTGATGGAAAACTGACTGACCCAGTCCTTTTGCCAGTTACTTGGTATTCTGATAATCAATGTTCTTATCTATAAAATAGGCCTAAACTGTCTCTCTCAGAGTTGTTATGAAGTGTCAATGCAAATAATTCAGCACACTACCTGGCACATCAGAGGAACCCAATAAAAACAGGTTGTATATGTCTTATCTGAAATGCTTGGGACCAGATGCATCACAGATTTCAGATTTTGGAATATTTTCATATACATAGGTGGTATCTTGGGGATGAGTCTTAAGTCTACACTTATTGTTTTTACATCAATAACAATATAAATGCATTTATATTTCATGCACACCTTCTACACATACCTAAAGGTATAATTTTGCACATGAAACAAAATTTCATGGTGTTAAAATTTCCACTTGTGACATCATATCAGCAGTAAAATAGTTTCAGATCTTGGAGATTTTCAGATTTTGGATTTTTTTTACTAAACCTGACTTATTAAATGTACTTCTATTCTAAGAGGACAGAGCACACAGACTACCATTCCTAGTTCCTCCTGGCTTCCCAGGGGGATTCCTGAGCCCCCAAGTACCAAACCCTCTGCATCTCCCATGACGCTGGTGATAATGGCGCAGCTGCAGGGGCTTCTCTCAGGACCTACATCCAGGTAAATGGCTCAAAATAGGCTGATGGGTGGAGGCCCCGAGACCCAGGAGGCAGAACTTCTTTCTGGTTCATTTCTTGTCGTTCAAAAGCCCTCCAATACCAAGCCTTCTCCCCAGACCTGGGTCTTCTGAATCCCCATGAGTGTCCACAGTACCAAGTGACCCATCATATCCAGTCAGTTTCCTGTATCTGCTGGCTGTGACTTCCCGAGGGAAGGAGGGATTTAAACTCAGGGGTGCAATTTTGGAGACATCCCTAGATCTCACACTCACCTCTCCAGGTCTCCTTTATTTTTTTTTAGGCTTAGCATTCATTTTGAGGGTTCCCCTTGAGTCTTTTGAGAAAGAGGGGCTTTCAGTTAAAGAGACAGCTAGGTGTCAAAAAGCCAGTGTGAACTTGGGAGTGGCTGTGCCTCTTACTAAGTGCAAGACTCTAAGTAAGTTATTTCCCATCTCTGAACCTTAGCATTCTCATCCATGAAATGGAACCAGCACGATGTGTATCACGGCATTGAGTCCATGGCGGGTGTGCTCGAGCTTTCTCACCCTGACCATGAACAAATGAGTGTATCCACATGAATGTTAAAGGAAGGTCCACTGAGAATTTAACACATGATATATGTAAATGTGATTTCTGGAGGCTTCCACAGAAAATGGACATGATGGGGTGGGGCTGAGGGGAGAGCCTTTTCTTTTCTATGTACTCAGAATTTATTTCTTTTATAACAAAGAAGCTTATTCTTTTAAAAGAATGTAATTGTTAACAATATTCAGATGACACAAATACATTTTTATACTGAGCTTAGAAGAGCAAAATTATAGTATTTATTGGGTCAGCCGCCCAATTATAAGTGAAACTAGTACAAAATCAACATTATATTTTAGCATTAAGATTACATAAATAGTGTTCTAATATTCTGAAAAATCATATGGAGTTGAATTTAGACGTTACCTAAAGAAATAAGGTTCCCCTTAACTCAAACTGTATTTCATTATTATAAAACAATCCCACGAACCAATACCTTAAAAGTTCCGCAAGCCCATATTATATTAATGCATAGAAAAATGTCAAGGTAAGATGCATGCATATGCATCACCCTAGTTATTATTGATAAGATACCTAGGATTGGGCAAGGTTTAGGGTGGAGGAAGGACAGATTTGGAGCAATTACCAATTATGTTTAGGGTTTTTATAGCAACAGGTTAACATACTACATGAGTAATTAAATTTTTTAAAAAACAGAAAAGAATCTTTGGAGATTATTCCAAAACCTTCATTGTTACGGATGGGAAAACTGAGGTATACAGAGGGAAAAGAGACTTCTGGCTCAGGTGTTTCCGTTTACTACCCCATCCTCACCTACAGGGTGACCAATGACTGTGACATCTGCCACAGTCAGTTCATCAAAATACAGATCACTGTGGGCAATGAAGGAGCCAAAGCTGCACACTGAGGGGTTGGTTATCTACCATCAGTAATGACTTTTCTTTTTAAATGAGGTGTTAGTTGTATAATGAATCAGTTAGTAAATGCCTTTCTTGACTCCAAAGGGTGATATGCAAGGAAATTTTTAAAATAGCCCCAGTGGAAATGACTATTATGTTAATGCTGAATACAATTACATTCCATATTTTCATACCATCTGAGCTACTTAAAAGTGCCTTCTGAAACTGACCTTTTAGCAAAGGAAAACAGTACGGGCAATTAGGAGCTAATGAGAACCATGTCCATCCAGCGGTTGGTAAAGATCAGGGAAACCAACACCTGGAAAAGCTGACTCTACCTCTGGTGTCAGCATGGAGCAGATGTGAGGAAGCCATGGGCTGCAAGGGAGCTCGCCTCTTCAAAGACTTTTCACAGGACCTTGGGATGTGGAAGTACTTAGGCCCTGCAGGAAAATCTGGCAGAAACCACCTGACGGTGCTGTTTTGGGATGCCCAACACCTCCAAACAGACCGTTGGGTTGATCATGCCCATGTGGGCTCCTCGATATCTGGGACAGGATCCCTGGCCAGGCCCCACACTGGTGAGCTCTTTGGTTCCTTCTAAATGAGCCAGGAGCCAAGCCACCATCTGCCCTCCAGGACGTGGTAGCCTCTTGACCCTGTCAAATGGTCGCTAACCATGCCTGTAGTTTGACATCACGGGATTGTTTTAGGCATTTTACCTCTGAGCTACACCCCCGGCCCTATTTTTTTATACTTTATTTTGAAACTGGGTCTCACTAAGTTGTGGAGGGCCTCACTAAGTAGCTGAGGCTGGCCGTGATCATGCGATTCTCCGGTTTCCGCCTTCCAAGTACTGGGATTACAAGCGTGCGCCACCATGCCCGGCTTATGGGGTTGTTTTATGAAGCAGCCCTGCTGGAGCAGTTCGATAGCTGAGGCAAGCATCACTCCAAAAATTCTGGGAATGCATCTCAAAATTTCAAATGGGCAACCAGAGACTTGCGCTAACTTTTACTGCTATTTTTAAGATACCTCTATCCCTGGCGAGGCCAGGCTGGGGCCCACGACCTTAGTTTTATTTGACCACATTTATCTCCAGAGGTCATTGAAAACTTAGAATAAGAAGGGTCAGTGAGTTCCCAACACTATTTGCTAGAAAATCAGGGCAAACTTCATTTCCCACCATGGAAGCGATTATGACCCTGGCTCCAGGGCTGATTCTCACAGCATTTCTGTGTCACACAGTCCCTTCTCCATTCATTCTCTCATTTTCTCTCCTAGTGGGTAGGACCCACATGACATACAGATTTCCCATCCACAGCTCTTATTGATCTAGAATATGTAGCCTCCAGAGTATACCTTTTTGATATTATTTCTAGGTCATATGTTGACTCTATTCTCTTGACATCTGATTACACTTTAGAGTAGGCATCTCTTTATTTTCAATGTAACCTGATAGTCTTTGCACTGTAGTCAGAGAGATAAGAACCATGAAAAGTTTGATTTCATCACTGTTCTCTTAAATCACCTCAGTGGGGCCCCATGGACTTAAGAGAGGTTTCACACACCTTAATGTGACCACCCTGTTTTAACCTACCATCTTCCCCCTCTCCCTGGAATACAGTCTTCTCCCTGGACCTCCTTAATCACCTTACACCCCCCACTTTTTGCCCCATTGACCACCACCACCATCACCTCACCTAGCAGCCAGACTGACTTGGCCACATGAATGAGGAGTTCCAATGGATCTCTCTAGCCGTTCTTGTGGTCTTCATTCTTCAGGTTCCCTCTCCCTCGAAATGTCTCTGTAATACTTAAACCTGGTTTAGGTCAATGGCTCCTCAGCTCCCACAGCTCTCTGCATTTACCCCACTGTCAGTTATTAAAACTGTAGTTTATTTGCTTGTTTACCTACTCATCTGCTTCATCTAGACATCTTAGGGAAAGCACTGTGTCTTGCTCTCTGTTATAGAGCCAACAAACCTACAGTAGGGTCCCCACATATTTATATATTGAACCTATAATCCCCACTGGTACCGAGGGTAAGGAAAAATGATGAATGCTCCAAAGTCACTTCAGTTTGATCTTATGATGATTTATTTTCTGCAGATACATTGTCTTGGCAGACACATAGAATTAAAGTATACTTCCTCTACACATACCTACTGGTAAGTCTGCCTCTCAGTGGCAGAAATTCTTTTTAAAAAATGGATAAAATACAAGCCATGATCCCATCTGCTTGCATTTACTTGCATATACTACTAATAATATCACGTGTACTAATAATACCTCATGGCCTGGGCATTTGTTGTTTTAGCAGAATAGTGCTTAATCACCTTGATTTCTCACTCTAGCTGAAAGAAGTCACATGTAGCGAGCTTGAAAATGCAATCACCATCGACTGAAGTAGATAGAGCTGGGAGATGAGAAAGATTGGATTTGGACCTACTTGATTGAATAAAGCTTGGTTTACAATTCACCCCACCCTCAACTTTCTTTTTTTTTTTTTGCGGTACTAGGGATTGAACCCAGGGGCATTCTACCTCTGTGCTACACCCCCGGCCCTATTTTTTTATACTTTATTTTGAAACCGGTCTCACGAAGTTGCGGAGGGCCTCACTAAGTAGAGAGAGAGAGAAAGACAGGGAGAGAGAGAGAGTAAGAGAGAGAGAGCTGAGGCTGGCCTCGAACCCTGATCCTCCGGTCTCCGCCTCCCAAAGTACTGGGATTACAAGCGTTCGCCACGCCTGGCTCCATCCTCAACTTTCAATAGGGTGGCCATGAACGTCAGTTTAAGCCACAGCTAGATTTGGAAAACATATTCACAAAGTAGGATCTGATGATCAGGGGGCAAGGGTGGAGACCTGTGGGCTCTATGACAGACACGTGCTTCTAGACCAACTGAAGAAATAGCTAGTGTTAGCCTAGGTTCCCCCACACAAGTCACATTGGTGTTGCTCCCCACTATGTGTGGGAATGGAAGCCTGCACTCCTGGAGAGATGTGAGCTTGATTTAGTTCAGGATCTGTCACTGGAAACTTCTAGAATCTTAGAGAACGCCTCAGCTTTTTAAGTTTTGGTTTCTTTTTTTGTAGAATGAGAAGCTGCACCAAAGTAACTTCCCTGATTGCTTCCAGTTATAAAAATGATTTTGTAACTTTCACTTTTTGTGCCTCTTAGTTTAGTGTAAATCCATTGACCGTCTTCATGGATTCTGCAAGAGTAGACCCAGATTCATCTCTTCTTAAGTCTGGTCCCTGATTATTCATATTTTTCTTGGTTGGGTAGAGTTAAACCCTGAAGTTATTGCTCCTGAGACCAAGATACCCTTCTATTAAAATAATAGATTGGCAAAGTTGTTTAACTCAGCCTTCTGAGTTGGGAAGACCAAATCATTTTCTCTTTTGTGTCTTGCCTAAGCAGCTATCTTACAAATGGCAGACCTTGGGTACCAAAATATCCCAGGTAGGAAAGCGTGATAAATATGCTGGTCACCATTGTGGCAATCATCGCCGAAAACACCACTTCTTTGATGGAGAAATTGGAAGCTGTTATATAAGACACTATGAGGGATGGTCTAAGAAAGCTGTACACTGGTTCCACAATATCCTTTCCTGGGTTTTTGTTTTTGTGGTACTCTTGTTTTTAAAATACATACGTATGATCTTTGATCAAGGCCTTTATAGGGATGATCTTTTTTTTTTGCGGTACCAGGGATTGAACCCAGGGGCGTTCTACCTCCCCCGGGCGCTACACCCCCGGCCCTATTTTTTATACTTTTATTTTGAAACCAGGTCTCATGAAGTTGCGGAGGGCCTCACTAGGTAGAGAGAGAGAGAGAGAGACAGGGAGAGAGAGAGAGAGAGCTGAGGCTGGCCGCAAACCCGGATCCTCCCGTCTCCGCCTCCCAAAGTACTGGGATCACAAACGTGCGCCACCACGCCCGGCCATAGGGATGATCTTTTAACCATGGTACAAAGGGTTGAAGAAGTCATTCCGCTTGCTCCTCTTATCCTTATTTTCCCTCCTTGGGTTAATAGTGGAGAGTTTCTGTTTCTTGACTTTGATGATCCCTGGGTGATGGCTTTCAATCACATCTGCAACTCCTAGACCAGCTTAGGTCTAGGAATTAGGATTGTCTCTTGGATTTCCTACTAGTGTTTCAAATGCAACACAATTTAAATCTAATTAATCACAGGTACAATCACATTAGATTGTCTAAGCATTCTCCCTGACCCAGTCAATGGAAACACAATTTCCCAGTCATCTGACTTCAGCCTAGATTTTGGAGCGATCTTAAACTTGGTCTCTTTCCTATGCCTATTGTCACCAGCATTGCAGTATATCATATAAAATAGCACATCTTCTTCCTTTCTCTTAATTCCTTCTGCTACCGTGGTCTGTGTCCAGCACAGTTCAAGTCAAAATTATGCAGCAGCCCAGATGCCCTCCCTGAGTTCTCCCAACTCTCATCCATCTTCTTCTCTGAGACCAGATCAATTTTCCTAAACCTACCCTTTATCCTATCATTCACTGATACTATAAAGGCTAGTACCTTCCTATTGCATCACATTGCAATTCCTGTCAGATTTTGAGACCCCAGTATGTACTTCGTCCTATCCAAATTCAACAATGTTTTGGCTTATACTATACTAGGGGTTTCTGCACATATTGGATTTCCTTTACTATTCTCCATTATTATCTCCCAAACATCCTTCTTGCTAATTACATCCTCTAGCCCATAAGTGTTTATCTAACATCCCCAAATCCATCCCTACCACCGTGACTTGACTCATTCTAGAATATTCTCACTTTCTGTCCTACAAGTCCCAGAAGATCCTTTAGAAAGCCCACCTTTTCCATTCTGCTCCCAAGTAATCTCCCCATCCTCTGAACACCCACTGTGCTCATGATCCATGAGACATAGGATTCCATATGATTACTGACTAATTTGCTATTTCCTAGTCTTGATGAGGAGGACAGGGTTACATAATTCCAGGTCCACTCCATAGTGTCCAGCCAAAGTCACTCAATAATTGTTTGCTGATTCATTCAAACTGATTTATAACAACTGGTGGGGAGGAGAAGGAGACAGAGGGAGAGGGGAATGACGTAATTCCAGGTCACCTCGGTAATTAGCTGGATCTATTGCTCCTGGTCCTCTGTGACCCTCTTGCTCAAGATTGATTACCTGCAGAACTGAACCTCCTGGTCGAAATGTGAGTTTTCTGGCTGTGTTCCCTCCTTCAGCTGGCTGACATTGAAAAAGGAGAGGGTGTGGTTCACAAAGCCATGCAGAGTCCCGTTGTGGCTGTAGGAGTACTGGTACACCAGGCGGGGGATGAAGTCGGAAGTGACAGCGATGACAAAAGCCTAAGGGACAGAACCACAGGCGCTGAGGAGGAGTCAGGATGATGTTGTCTCGATGGCACAGGGTCCATCGATTGAAGGGCTGTCTGCATCAAGAGGAGCTGCTGTAGTTGACACAGAGTCACACGCAGCATGCTCAGGTCCCTGTACCTGAGCTCCTACAGCTGACTTGCCTGTCTTTTCCATCTTTGATATGTGTAAGTAAATCCACCAGATGGTGGCTGTCGGGAGAGTGAATTACAGCCACTGTAGCAAAGACTACTTGGCCAATTTGGGCTGTTGGGTGCTGGAAGCATTCATCTACCTCTAAGATATTTGCATGGACATTGTTGTTGGCCCAGCCAAAACAGAGTGCAAGATATTCTGAGAAATCAAATCTCATGATGAGAGTGCCACTTCAATGCAAGGGGCAAGGAAGTTGAATGGCCACATACATCTGTTCCCGAGGGACACCAGAAGGTCAGGAATAATCATGATTCCACAGTTCTCTCCATTTGACCATTAGCTCTAAACACTTTATGGCACATGCTATCATAGAAGTTGTTCTTTTATCCATTTTCCTTAGGAAAAGCAAAACACAGAGGGGGACAGGAGTGAGTTCTGCCCAGCCATGCATACTCAACATAGCATCTGGCATATCTAAGTGCTCTATAAATGTCTATGGAGCAAACCAGATGACAAATGAATGATCGCATGTTTGAATGCAGGAATACTTTCTGCAAAGAAAATCTTAAATCTTTTTGGCAGGTGTTTATACTGTATTCTGTACCAACAGTTAAAGTCCCTTTAAAAATGTAGTTTAGATATTGTTTTCTAAATGTCTATGTAAGTGTGGATTGCCATAACCATATTTGATAATGAATAACACACTTATGATAATCATAGCTACAACTTACTGAGCACTTGATTATGACCTTTCCTCGTCCCATTTGATTTCCAGAATGATCCTATGCAGTGGGCCCTATTCTTTTGTGTGAGTGTGTGTGCATGTGTGTGTATGTGTGTTACTGAGGATTGAACCCAGGGTCATTCTACCTCCGAGATAGACCCTCAGGCCTTTTTTTATTTTTTTATTTTGAAACAGGATCTCAGTGAGTTGCCGAGGGCCTCACTTAATTGCTGAGGCTTGGCTTTGAACCTTCAATCCTCCTGTCTCAGTCAGCCTCACAAATACTGTGATTAAAGGTGTGTGCCACCACACCTGGCTTGTGGATGCTATTCTTATGTCCCATTTTGCAGATAAGTAAACAAGTCTTAGAGAGGTCAGGGGAGTAAAACTTCATGTCATTCTGTACTACAGATGGAATGTGATGAATACTGAGGACCTCTTTTCTAGTTGGCAAAACTCAAAGTAACTGCTGACTTATTTTGCAAGTTACGCTTTATTTCTTAGCTTCGAGATGTGTGCTTCCTACCTCAAATCATTCAGAATGCAGTGGACTGGTTTTCTCTGCTTCTCCTCACACCTCTCCAATCATTTTTTTTGTGTTTTTAGTAGCAAATTAGGTAAGAGCCAGAATCAGTGTTTCTCTCTCTCGAGGAAATGTGGGTTGTAGCTTTCCCTATGTGCACTGAGCTGGCTGATATTTTCTTGGGAGGTGGAATAGGAGGCCCTGCCTGGCCACCATCCATCCAGAATGCAAAAGCAAAGGGGCTGTTGGCTGAGGTCCAGCAGGATTTCCTCTGCAATGCGGACATGTCTGGCAAGGCAGCTGAGGAGGTCACAACAGGTAGGACGCTCTCCTTCCATGTCCTGTCTTAATCTACGCAGTGGCCCAGTCCATGGGGATAATTAAGACTTTGCAATGACAACCTGGAGGAACCGTAATTAGGAACTGCAGCCCTGGCAATGCTCCAGGTATTGTTTAACTCTGGAGCAGAAAAAGAAAGGAAAGAGATGGATAGATACGTAGAATTCTTTCCTCATTATTCTTGGCTCTGAAGAAAGATCTGATTTTGACTCTTAAGGCCAAGGTATGCATTCTGATGGATAATTACCTTTCTCTTAGTGAAATTAAAACTGAAATCGCGCAGCTCTGGTGACAGCATTGTGAGTTACAAGGCATGCCTGCCCCGTTAGCCAGGAGGCTGTCTTAAATAAAACTGCAAATAGAAAAGGCTGGGAGGGAACCAGGGCTGCTTTCCTGCTTTGAAGAACTCAGCCCCCCCGAAAGCGCCTCCCCCAGGACCGGGGTGTCCTGAACGTAAGCACTTACATTGATGATAACAGAGAACTTCCCAATTCCGGAGAGAATGTCAAACCAAATTCCTGAAAGACAGAAAGGAAGGCATCTGGCTCACTCCCACCGTGGCCCAATGACGACAAGGCGCAGCTCAGGGTGATGGAGAGGTTTCCCGGGGACCCCCAGGAGTGGGCTTGTCTGGAAAGGGTTAGGTGGTCCCCTGTCTGGAAGCTCGGGAGATGGGCAGGGGTAGATAAATGTGGCCTCCAAGGACCTCCCTGCGTCCAGGGATGTGGAGATGAGGAGCTGGAAGGGGTAAAGGCAAGGACTTTGCCTGCCCCTCCCCATACCATTCCTGGCCCAGTGTGGGGGATGGTGGGCAGAGGCACAGTGCAGGGAGAAGCTGGGCCTCCCTGACCTCTAAGTGGGGGACATACCGATATCTTTGGTTCTCACGGCATCTGGCCGTCTCAGCTCAGTCACAAACTTCTTTGCATCCAGCCGCACTTCAATGACATTGTTGAGGAGGGCGAACACGGGGGCCAGGGGAAAGGAGGCCACGAAGAGGGTGACGAAGCCAAACTGGATGACTAGGAGAGAGAACAGCGTGACAGATGGGCGTCAGTGCCTCCACCCACAGCCCCTCGCCTTCTCTTCCCAGGGACTCCCCTTTCCTCCTGCACCACAGGTATTTCCTTCCAGTACCTACAGGCCATGGGTCACTGCTGTCACTTGGAATCGAAGCTCTGGATTAGACACAATATGGAGATAAGCAAATAGGAAAGTCCTGACTCTTTCCCACCGCCCTCCAGACACTAATTCTGTTTGTCTAACTCAGGGGTGAGCACACTTACTCAGAAAGAGCCAGATAGCAAATATTTTGGGATTTGTGGGTCCAAATTTTTGAGTCTTTTCACAAAGACTCACCTGTGTCGTGGTAGAATGAAAGCAACCATAGACAACACATAAACTCATGGACTTGGCCGTGTGCCAATAAAACTTTATTTACAAAAACAGGAAACAAAGCCAGCTGGATTTGGCCCAAGGGCTACAGTTTGCCGACCCTTAATGTAACTAAAACAACCCTTCCAAATTTGGATTCTTCTTGCTATAACTATAGCCACTGCCTTTGTTTAGAAAGTTTGTTCATTCATCTCACATTTATGGAGAGCCCACTAAATGCCAGGCACTGTGCTGAGTATTTAAGGAGGTGAAGGTCTGGTCCTGCTTCAAGGAGTTGGGTTTGGAGGGAGAGAGATAAATATACACAAAGATGTGCAACGGGATTTATTTCTTTTTTGTGTGTGTGTGTGGTACTGGGGATTGAACCCAGGGGCGTTCTACCTCCACGCTACACCCCCGGCCCTGAGACAGGGAGAGAGAGAGAGAGAGAGAGAGAGAGAGAGAGAGAGAGAGAGAAAGAAAGCGAGAGAGAGAGAGAGAGAGAGAGAGAGAGAGAGAGAGCGCGATCTGTGGCTGGCCGCGAACCTGGATCCTCTGGTCTCCGCCCCCCAAAGTACTGGGATTACAAGTGTGTGCCACCACGCCCGGCCTCGGGATTTATTTCTTAATGTGCTCCAAGAGAGAAAGGAGAATGTGCCAGAGATGGAAGAGAATCAAAGGAGGCAGAGTTCAGTTCTGCCCTGGGTGGGGGCTAAGGAGAGTCTCCACGTTGAATACCTAAGCACCTTCTAGAAAGATGAGCCTTCAGTTACAGAGAGCATGCCAAGCCACAGCAAAGGTATGTGGCTGCCGGTGGCAGTCAGACGGCTGGGAGGTGTCTGAGCCCCCCCCCCCCGGATGGCACCAATGCCCTCCTGCCTTCCTTGTCACCTGCCTTCCGTGGCTTCCAGCACACAGCCCCTGTCCTCTGACTCTATCCCCTACATACTCAGAAATTTCTATGGGTTCTCCTCTATTTATTAAATATAATTCAAATTCCTTACCCGGGCATACGGGTACTTTACAATCTGTTCCCACCTGCCTCTCTAACCTTATCTCTAAAATCTCCCGCACAACCACTCTGCTCCTGTCTCATCCTCTGAGCTTTTCCTTGACATACAGGCCCTTCTGTTCTTCTGTGCACAGCACCCATCCTCCACCTGCAAACTCCCCTGCATCACCAGGACCACTCCGATGCCACCTCCTTGGTTGAAACCTGTTACCTCCACCCTCCTCTAACACCCTCTGTCCTTTGTTCAGGCCTCTGCTGTAGCCCCCACCAAGTGCTGCTGCGATTGATCTACTCAAGACTCTGTTTTTCCTCTCTGGTAAGGCAAGGGCTCCAACCACTAGAGACCCAGGACATATTTGCTGATGGGCGCACAGTCCTGAGTCCCAGGAAACTCACAGTCTAAATGGAGTTTCCCACATACAATGGGCAAATTATTAAACTTTCTGTGTTTCGGACTATAAGCCGAGATAATAAAATAATAATACCCACTTAATAGGTTTCTCATAAGAGTAAATAATGGTACAAACATATTGTGCTTAGAACAATATCTGACACCTAACAAGTGTTCAATAAATGCTATGTATTATGTGTAATTTTTTTCTTATTGGAATAAATACTGACATGTACAGATGGCCGCCATGTATGCCATATACTTATATGCTAAACAGACACAAACATAAGGTTTAAGCCCTGAATGAGAGTCAGGGGACCCAAATTCTAGACCCAGATATTGTCTAACCAATCATATGCCTTGGGTCAAGCCTCTCTGTTCCAATGATGTCAGCATCTTCATTGACAAATGAAAGGGAATGGCTTAAATTTCCTGCTGCTCTGATTTGCTATAATGCTGTGATTTTTGTCCTCTTAGAAAAGCTTTAAAATCCTATGATATTCAAATAAAGAATGAAAAAAACAGGATCCAAACACACACACACACACACACACACACACACGTCCATATACACACAAAAGGATAAGCCAACTGTAATAAAAATTTCAGGAGAGAATATACATGGAAGTTGGGCACATTGGCACACTCCTATAATCCCAGTTATACAGGAGGCTAAGGCAGGAGGATTGCAAGTTGAAGGCCAACCTCAGCAATTTGGCCAGCCTCTGTCTCAAGATAAATCCTTAAAAGGGCTGGGGATATAGCTGGGGATCTGTAATACTGCAAAATAAATAAACAAAAATAAGAGAGAGACAGAATATACATGGAACCAGACCAGCTACCTTTGATTTGGCAGTTTGCTAGATCCACAGATGTGGATCCCTGATCTTGCTGATACATCTCTGTCCACTGCCATCGTCTCTGATGCCCAGTGGATTCTCAGCAGACTCTAGGAGAGTAGCAGGTGCCATTTGGTGGCAAGACTCTCGGACAAGAAGGCTCAGATTTGTCAAGATTGAGCCTTTGGCTAGCTGGCTGGCCAGTGGGGATGGGTAGAGGTGGAAAAACCTTCAAAAACAAGCTCTGGAGCCAGTTCAAAACGCAGGGTCTATTCTATCTTTTATATAAGGCTTTGCTGATGAATCACTTTGGAGTGAGGGGTGAAAGGGGTGGTATTAACAAGGAAAGCAAAACAGATGATGGATTAGTTTTCTAAAACCCGTACAATGCATATCTGTATTTAAGTACCTATCTGGATAGAGCTTTATTTTTGGAGTTCAAAGTTTTTCTTCTTGATTCTACTGAGCTCAGCTTAATAGGGCAAATGTTCTTATCATAAGTTACTTCCTCCGAACTCTCCAGAAGGGTTTGGCAGGAGACTGGTGGGAATGGAAAGGGCAGTTTACAGTTTACAGTAAATGTACACAGCACGCCGCCCCACATTCAGCAAATGACACTCAGAAATCCAACATCCTGCCAGGTGTAATCCCAGCCAGTCAGGAGGCTGGGGCAGGAGGATGACAGGTTTGAGGCCAGCCTGGGAGATTTAGTGAGACCCTGTCTCACGATAAAAAAACAAAAAGGGCTGGAGGTAGAGCTCAGTAGTACAATGCCCCTGGGTTCAATCTCCAATACTGAAAAATAAGTAAGTAAATAAATAATAAATAAATAAATAATAAAAAGAGCTGGAGATGTAGCTCAATAGTAGAGCACTGGTCTAGTATGCATGCATCTCTGGGTTCAATCCTCAGTACTGTGAAAGAAAAGAAAAGCAATCCAGCATCCTTAGATGATGACAGGGAAATGGGACATTCCACCACCTTTTCTCCCTTTCCTATGAACTCCAGCGGCAGTGATGCCCCACTGTTCTCCGGGGGTGTCCTGGCTATTTGCTTTTTTACATTACTAACTCCAGACACAAGCTCTCTGTTGACTCGCAGTCATCTTCCAGTGCTGTCTTGACACTCTCTAGTAGCTCCTGTCAATTATTCTGATCCCATAACAAAATGTCTCATCTCCTTCCCTGTGTCACATGAGTTAGTCTATGTGGTCAGCACTGGACAACATCAGAAGTGTATGTACAGTGAAGGCCAGTGATGCTGGACCCGCAGGACAGGCTACTCCTGTCTCCTCCTCTGCTGTTACTCCTGCATACCCTGAGCCAAGAAAAGCTCCTCTCTGCAGATGTACCATAGCTGCAGGTGTTGCCCGCGCAGACTGGGTACCCTGAGCATTTCCAGGATTCGCTCCAAAGAGGCAGAAACAAATGGCAAGCTTTGTTTTAATCTCAGAGAGGAAAAATTACATAAAACCATAACCCGCTAGCATGTAAATGTCAAATCCAAGGCTTGCTCTTTTCAGTCAAAGGTCTGAAATGCTGTATCAGATGGGAATCCTTCTGGGTTCATTTCACAGGACACGATGATATCGGCCTTCACCAACACCAGGGTTTGTTTCTAAAAACAGCAAGCCTCCATTAGGATAAGAGCAAAGCCGGAAATCCTCAGTGGGCTGCATAATAGAAGCCAGCTTGGCCTGACCGATTACAGACTAAACCTGGCCAAGCCAATTAGGGAAGAATCCGTAAGTTGATTTTTCAACTAAATCTTCACAAAGCCTGCTGCAAAGTGCTGCAGAAATGCTGAATTGGAAGCACAAAGCCTGGGAATACTTCTGGGCACAAACTCCATTGGTTTTCTCTTCTTCCGCTCCAGGAGACAGAACCTTCTAAAATAACCACCAGCCCTCTACTGCCTGATGCTGGAGGCAATTAAAATCATGGGTGATTACCTGGGCTTAGATTAAAATAACAAGGAGGAGTGGGCTAAACAAAACAAGGCAGCATCCAGCAAGGACATTCCAGGACAATCTGCTCAGAGAAGAAAACCAGAAGATCAGGCAGAATAGAGTGGACTGGCCGGGGCTGGTGGAAGAGATATCATTGAAATGAAACTCTGAATTGTCACTCATTCAATTTAAAATTGAAGAATTTTAAATTGAATGAGTGAAAGTGTTGAGTTGAATGAGTGAAGAAAATATCCATTATTTTGTTATGTGCCCACATACAAAGATATACATGCATGTATGTGCACAACACACACACACACACACACACACACACACACACACACACACACCATAAGGTCCAAATCCTTCAGCTGACATTCAAGGCCCTTTGTGATCTGACCACAATTTATTTCTCCACACTCATTTCCACCTTGGTGCACATTTTGTGCTTGGGGCTAATATTTAGCTGGAATGTTGGAAGTCAACTCTGCCTGCTTTTCAACCATTCCAAACCATTTGTATATTTCTGAGCCTTTACACATGCCATTACTCTCTATAATTTTTCTTCTCTTCTGTTTTGCTAAGTGAATGACTACTCATCTTCTGGGTTCAACTCGAACTTAACCTTTCATCTGAGATGCTTTCCACCCCACACCTCACCAGTTCGCCCAGGTGGACTCAGGTGTGTGGGCATCTCTTCTCTTCCTTCCCACCCTGTTTATTTGACCCCCTCCCTAGATGGTCCCTTCAGACCAGGGACCATATTTGACTCTTCTGGTACCTATCACCACAAAAGCATATGCTCCAAGGATATCTGCTTCATAAATATGAATTAATTTTGGCCAGGTATGAAACTCACACCCGCAAAAGGCAAAATATGTGAATGGAGAGCATTGCATTTAATCAAGATGAGGACAGACAGAGACAGGAAACATTGACAACTCCACACGGCAACTCTCATCGCTGTCTTTTGTATAGAAGACTTAAAAAAGTTGGAGTAAAAACATTCCCATTCTAATGAAAATGAGTCTAGCTCTTTTACAAAACATTTTCTATAGTTTGGTAAAAGCAAGACAATCTACTTAAAGGGATTGAAAACAAGAGCCTTAAAAATCCTCCCTTTTGTGAGCCACTCATGAGCAAAGCAAGAGTGTGAGTGAAGGACACACTGGTTTGTTTGTCTTCTCACTTAGGAGGTAGGTTCTGAAAAGATTCTTCCAGAAACAGTCCATTACTAGAAATATTGATGGGAAAGCACAGCTAGAGAATGTTATCACTGTCTAGTTCATCAGCCCATATTTCAAGGCTATGCCCAGCGATCCCCTTCTCCTAAGGACAAGAGAACTGTGCTCTGAACTAGAAATGTCTGGCATTTAAAAAAAATATATTGCAAGTGTTGATGGATGGTGTTGACAGAAAGACAGTGAGAAGAACATGAGCTGCATCCTCAGCCTGAGCCTCAGTTGCCTGGGCAAACAGTGGAAGGCTTGACGGAAATATAAGAGCTCTCAACAGCCACCATTCACTAGTCACTCATTTATTCATTCATGCATTCATTCAACGAGAATTTATTGAGCTCGTTCTATATACAACACTGCATGCTCGTTGCTAGGAAACAAAGATTATCATCAGTACTGTGGTTTAAATGGATCTCCCAAAGTTCAGGTGTGAGAACTGAATCCCTAATGCAGCAGTGTTGCAAGGTGGAGCATTTAAGAGGCGACTCTGTCCTGAGGACTTGGCTGGTGTGAGTGGATAATGTCATTTTCATAAGCGTAGGACAGTTATTGTGAGAGCGGGCTTGTCATTTATTCATTCGTTTGTTTGTTTGTTTGTTTGTTTGGTACTAGGGATTGAACCCAGGGGCATTCTATGTCTGAGCCACACCCTGAGCCTTTTTTTTTAATTTTTAATTTTGAAACAGAATCTTGCTACGTTGCTGAGGCTGCCTTGAACCTGCAATCTTCCTGTCTCAGCCTCCCAAGTACTGGGATTACAGGCATGCACTTGGCGAGAGCAGACTATTCTTTTTATTCCTGGTACCAGGAATGGAACCCAGGGACATTCTACTTCTAAGTTACATTCCTGCATTCCCAGTCCTTTTTTATTTTTTAATTTGAAACGGGGTCACACTAAGTTGCTGAGTGTCTTGCTAAGTTGCTGAGACTGGCCTCAAACCTGGGATCCTCCAGTCTCAGCCTCCCAAGTACTGGGAGAGTGGGCTTGTTGTAAAAGCAAGCATAGCTCCCTGTTGTCAAAGCAAGCATGGCTCCCTCTCGTTCTTGTATTCTCTTGCCATTCTGCCTTCCATAATGGGATGACACAGCATGAAGGCCTTCATCAGGTGCTGGAGCACCTTGGACTTCCCAGCCCCCTGAAACCAAAAACCAAATAAACTCTTATTGTTTATAAATTATCCAGTCTCAGGTATTCTGTTATAGCAACACAAAACAGACTAAGACAAATAGATTACTATGTTATCCTTCCAAGAGCTCAAAGTATGCAGTGGGGAAGACAGACTTGTAAACAGACCTTGAAAGTATCATGGAATCAGAACAATAATGGCAGCATTAACAAGGTGCTGTGGAGCCCTGGACGGGAATAATTTGCTTTCACTCGTAGATCAAGGAGATTTCACAGAACTCATAACCATTGGGCCTGACTTGAAGAACATGGAAAAGAGGTATATGAAGGTTTGCTATCTGGTTAATAGTTAAGATCTTTCCTGTTCTACTGATCAAATTCACAAACTACTTAAGAAATAAAGACAATGCGAGGAGGATTTCCTTTTCAACCTGCAGGGAGTCACCTGGGGTTTGTACAATGGATCAGAATAGGCTCCATTCAGAAACCCTGAGAAGTCACAGCAGGGAGAGGCAGGCTAGAAGTAGCAGCTCAAGTATTGAGGTGACTGCATGAAAATCAGTGCAACCCTGGGACAGATCAGCAAGGTACATTTAGCTCTGACTTTTCTCTGTGCCTTAAGGAGACTCAGTCACCAGTTCTTTGCCAGCCCTACCACAAAACCAGGGAGAACTGAGCTGGTGAGATCTATGGATGCACTTCCTTGAAAACAGCCTGGAAAATTTCCAGTGAATGTTTATTGAATGAACAAATGAATGGACTGGCTTTGTCTCTCTTGTTTACTTTATCCACCTGCAAGATGAGAGTATGAAGGCCAGCTAGGCATTCCCCCTCCTCCCATCCACCCATGTGGACTGGGGTAATATAGGCAGTGAATCAGAAGGGCAATGAAACTAGTCATGTTGGAAAGAAGCTCCCAAGCAACAAACCATTCCTGAGGTTTATGCAATTTTATAAAAAGGAAAATAAAGAGCACAACAAAGAGGGCCAAACAAATAAGCAAACTCTGGGGACCCATGAGGTAATGGTGGAGTGACCAAGTTCACTCTGAGCTTCCTGGTCATTAGAATAAGAAGAGAAATGGGAAAGCAGTATAGTTCTTCATAAGGTTTAAATTAAAAAGATACCTTCCATTCATTCATTCATTCATTCATTCTTTCTTTCTTCTGATCATTCATTCATTTCTCCAACACTATCAAGATACCTTCTGTATATCAGGAGCCTTCCAGAATACATTGAGCAGTGTAGTATCCAGATATAATCTTGCTTTTTTTCTTTCCTAAGCATGCATGGAAGGAGGGACCCCAATACAGAAAATGCCAAGCAATGCATGTGTAGAAGCCAAAGGAGACAAATGACCTGGAACTCACCCTACTTCCCAGAAATGTTGGAACAAGACCCTGATGCTGTCTGAACTATGTTTAAATGCCATTTGGAGAAGGTGGCAGGTGCCTAATTATCCAGTGGAATGACTCAGTTAGAATAAACAGGATGGCCCAGGGAAAGGAATTTCCTGGTTCTTTGAGTCATTGGCTTATAGCACACACGCTTGGAGTTCTGTGTGACAGAATATGTGGACTTTGGTGCTGATAGTTTTGCAGATATCCTAGAATACCTCATCACTTGCATCCAGTCTCTGTTGGAAAGATGGAATTTACCCAGCATGGTCCCTACCATCCATGATCAAAGAACTGCAGAGTTGAAAGGAATCTTAGGTGTCACCTCTATTGGAATTGTCAATTCATTCTGCTCCTTCTGGAGTAAGTGGCCACTTCCCCTGATCATCCCACCGCGGGCCACTCAGTAACCCCAGAGCCGGCTCTTTCCATTGTTCTTTGTTCTCTTTCTCAGTTGTAAGTCACAGAGATTTTGGGGTATTTGTTACAAAGCTATACCATATACTTGGGATGACTAACTAATGGGATATTTTGCCTGAACTACTTAGGTAATTTTATAAGCTCATCAACTGACACTGCCATCAGAGATATGCTCTTAGGAGAATAGCATTCGCTAATCACAAGCACACTTCAAAATAAGGATTCTTCATATTATGAGGGGTGGGGTAGACTGTCCCCAGGAAAGCAATGGGCCTGGGGAGCTCTGTGGGGTCCAGCTGTCATTTTGTCCTCAAGATCCTTTGCTGTAGAATCACTTTATTGTTATTATTATTATTATTATTATTATTATTTATACTTCTTGATTCTCCAGCAAACATTGGTGGAGCACCTACTGTATACCAGACCCTGAGATAAAGTGCTGTGAATAGATAAGAAAGGAACCTTGCTCTCATGATTCAGTTACTATCACAAACACAGACCATTGGTCTTTGGGTGTGAAAAAGTGACAATTGGGTCATTTATTTATCTGGATACGATGGTGATAAAACTTTATCAAGAAGTTCATCTGGGAACTTGTCACTATAAACTCCTCTTACAGGTTTAAATCTGGGCCCTACATTTTCCTGCCAAATTCTACTCTGTAGGAAACATCTAACTGCTGCATGTAGTATTCAGAGAACTTAGCTTGCAGCTCTGTTGCAAGTTTTCTTTTAAACTTTATTCTTTTCTTTTTAATAATTTTTATTGGTGCATTGGAATTGTACATTATAGTGAGAATCATAGTAATATATTCATATATGCACATGCCATTATTTGATCTGTTTCTTTCCTTACACTTCCCTTTTCTGTCCCTTCCTCCATCCTCATTCATGATAGATTTATAGTAATATATTCATACATGCACATGACATTATTTGATCTGTTCCCTTCCCTGTACCTCCCTTTGCCCTCCTCCCCTCCCACTACTCTACCTGTCTCTCTCCCAATTTATGTGAAGTCGCTTTTCTTTCCTTTTTTTCTCTCTACCTTTCACATAGGAGAAAAAAACATGTGGCCCTTGATTTTCTGAGTCTGGCTGATCTCATTTAGCATGTTGGCTCCAGTTCTATCCATTTTCCTGCAAACAGCATAATTTTGTTCTTCTTTATGGCTGGTGGTGACACAAGCGTACCCATGTTTAGAGCTGCACAATTCACAATAGTTACGTTATGGAACCAACCTAGCTGTCCCTCAACTGATGGATGGATAAAGAAAATGTGGTATGTGCGCACAATGGAGTTTTTAAGAGCAACCAGAGAATCCCTTCTCCTCAGGACCCAAGGAGACCCTGAGCTGGGCTGCAAGGAGCCTGCAACACGGGAGCATGGAGGCCCCACTGTGGGTGGGGACAGCCATGATGAATGCCACAGCCCACTCCTGGGCTGGCCTTTTTTCTCCCCACAGAGGTGGGGGATGGGGGCTCCCCTTGAAGTCCTTCTTAGTAAGCTCTTCAGGAAAAGGGTTTGATATTGGAGATTCCCTCGAAAGCTCCAGCTCCCCAGCTCCCGCACAGGTTTCCCCAGCTAATCCCCCCCTCTCAGGTTTCTCTTTGTCTGGAGTCAGCCCATCCCCTCGGCCACTCCTGCCCAGAGGTAGCTCCCTACCCTCCCACCCCCCTAGCTTCCCCCTCACCTCGCAGCCCCTCCCCCAAGCCTGTGGGTCCAGGTTCCAGCTCAATTTAGAAAAATGTAAATATAATACATCTCTCCTTGCAGTCTCCCTCAGCCGATGACCTGCCTTACCGTGGCAGGCTGGGAGTGGGCTCAGCGTACTTCCTGTCTGCATGGGTGGTCCTGGGGATGAGGGGGAAGGAAGCTGACAGCTGAGAGCAGGGCTGGGGATCATGGTGTCAGGCACACCAGAGTGAGCGGACAGCTTCGGTTTCACTGTTCAAAGTACAAGATGAGGGCCCTTCTGGAATTGGGAGGTCTGGCCCGTTGGGAAGGAAGGAGGAACTCTCACTCCATTCCATCCCTCCATGGAGCCCAAGCTCCTATAGGGCCTGATGACATTATCTCCTGGAGTGGTCACGGAAGGGACTCTAGCCTCAGTTCCACCAGTCATTAAGGTGACCTAAGGCAGCTCTCATCACCCCTGGGCCTCTTAACTTTGGGGTGCATTGCCCAGCTGCTATGTAGGCCAGCACAGGCAGGGACCCTGGAACTCCCCTGGCCCAGTGGTTTGAAATTCTTTGTTCTTGTCAAGACACTCAATGACAAATGATTTTATGTACCACTTACTCCCATTTCTGCATGCTGAAACTATTCTCACTCACAAAAAAAGTCTAGGAATCTGGGGGAGCAAGGCCAACATTAACTTTGTTTTACTTTATATTTCTTCTTCCCAGCTACACCCCCAGCCTTTTTATTTTTAATTTTGAAACAGGGCCTTGCTAAGTTGCTAAGACTGGCCTCCAACCTGTGATCTTCCTGTCTCAGCCTCCCAAGTACTGGGATTACAGGGGTGCACCACCACGCCCGGCTTAACCTTCTGTTTCTAAAATATTAGTAGTCGTGCATGACTTGTGACACATTGCACAGTTTTTTGACTACAAACTAGTGGGTCACATTATAACAAGGGAAAACTCATCCTCTAATTTAATTCCCTAGCATATTCACGAACAAAGGCCCACAGAGAGGACATGCTCAAGGCCACACTGCTAGATAGACTCAGATCTGGGGGCTGGGGATGTAGCTCAGTGGTAGAGTGCTTGCCCAGCACACACAAGTCTCTGGGTTCCATCCCCAACACTGCAAATAAACAAACAAACATGTCTGAAGCGGAGCTAGATTCTCACCCAAGTCTAGTCTGACACTCTGGAAACACGGGGAGGAGAGAGGTTGCTCACTCTGCACTCACCACGATCATCGACAGACAAAAGAGGTGACAGTTGTGGAAGGGCTTTTACTTCAAAGACCAGGGGGCAGAGAAATGAGACATAGTGGAATGGTGACATGTCACCAAGTCTTCTGAGCTGTCCAGGAGCATGGCCAGAACTGGAACTGGCACCTCCAATAAGGGTTTGACGTCTGCCCTGGACTTTAGTCTTCTTTCTTTCTCTCTCTCAGAGTTATTTCCCAGGGCTGCCATCTATGAGCAGCATGGATGGGTTCACATTACACCTTCTCTTATTTCCCTGGCTTACTCATGGGAAAAAGAGCACAACAGCCTGGGTTGGGGGAGGGGGAGGCAGAAGAAGTGAAGGAGAGGAAGGGGGTAAGGGGAGGAAGCGAAGGAGGAGGAGGAGGAGGAGAAGGAGGAGAAGGAGAAGGAGGAGGTGGAAGAGGAGGAACCACCACTCTTGCTAATCCACCCACTGGATTATCAGCCTATAAATAAATGAGAATTGACCCCAGTATTACTACAAAATGAGCCTCCATCAGCCTAGATAGAAGAAAATTGAAGACAGATAAATTGACACCCTCATTTGTTCAGTCACCCCGTTATAGGTTTATCCAGCATGTTCTTAGTGTCCACGCTGTGGGGGGAATTTGGGCAAGGCACTGCAATTTGGGAAACCTGCCCTAGGGAATTACTTACTGATTCTCTTCTTGGTCCTTTTTTTGCTTCAACTGAATCTCTAAACACACCTGAGGTGGTCCCTGGGAGAGGAACCTCCTGTGTTGGGTCCAGTAGTGGTTTCTAAAACCCAAGGATGTTCGGTGAGTGGGCAATGATAGGCCAGAAGCAAGAGCGGAGTGGGTAATTCTGCCAGGTTAAATGCAAACTGCAGAGCTGTACCCTCTCTGAAACAAGCCCAGTGGTGGTGTGTGTGTGTGTGGGGGGGTCCTTCCACAGTGGTGAGGGCCTTCCTGCCTGCATGCCCATCTTGTCTTTCTGCTCCTGAAATCCTGGAGGACTCTGCCACATCTGTTAATCCTGTGTCCCCAGTGCAGCACTGCCTTAGGATGGTCAGGAGGGGGCGCTGCAGAGGAAAGCTGTGCAATTGGAGTTGAGATTAAAGCCAAATCTTTAAAGCCTAGTCTTTGGTGTAAAAAAGTCAAGTCAACCTCAGCCATAGAGAGCTCTACTACGTCTATTTCCACAAAGGAGTTGATCTCTGAAAGGAAAGGAGTAAATTAAAACCAGGGGTAGCTTTTTCTTTTCTTCTCTCTCTTTTTTCTTTTTCTTCTTAGTTTCTTTTTTGTTTGGTTTTGTTTTTCTTGTGGGAGGTGACTTTTCTTTGAGGGAAACCCTGATAATAAACATGGCTTACCTTGGTCTTGGGGGATGAAAATTGTTGCAAATAAAGAAGTATCTAGTATGTCCATGGTGAAGACGGAGGGCCAAATATCATGGACAGAAGAGAAGCGAGGCTTCTACTTCTCTGCCGCTGAAGGAAGGGGAGCCACGGAGCTAGTCATGCAAGAATTATTTCACTGTGTTCTTACTATGTTCTAGGAACCGTGCTGAGTGGTGAGACTACAAAAGACAAACACATTCCCTGTCCCCAAAGCACTCACAGTCTCTAAAGGGCACAGGTATAGAAGAGAGGAGGAGAGGGGCTGAGGATGTGGGAATCAGAAAATGCTTCCAAGAGTAGATGTGTTTCAACCCGAACAACTCAGCAAGAACTTGTAGGCCAATAGAAAAAAATGTATTACAGGCAAATGCAGATATGGTATGAGTTAACCAGCTATGCATGTGGACCTGGGAAGGAACAGCAGAACAAAAGCCAGCTCACGGATGCCCCTGAGTGCTGCACTGGGGGATATGAACTTTATCTTAAAAGAAAGAAGTCAGTAGTCTTGAAGCATGTGTGTGTGTGTGTGTGTGTGTGTGTGTGTGTGTAAGAGAGAGAGAGAGAGAGAGAGAGAGAGAGAGAGAGAGAGACTGGGAATTTAACCCAGGAGTGCTATACACTGAGCTACATTCCCAGTCCTTTTTTTTGGGACAGGGTCTCACTAAGGTGCCCAGACTGACTTGAAACCTGTGATCCTCCTATCTCAACCTCCCTAGTATGGGATTACAGGCATGCACCACTGCACGCCCAGCTGCATTGAGGGATCTTGAGTAGAAAATAGGCTATGCTCTGGTTTGCATTTTAGAAAAGCCGTTCAAAAAAGTGAGAAGGAAAGATTGGAAAGGAAATGGTAAAGGAATCAGGGATACAAGTAAGCATGCATTTGTAGTAATTCAAAGGAGAAAGGGAAAGGGCTTCAATAGGAATTCCAAATTCTAGGTAGAGGCAAAGTCAGTAGAGGGAAGGATCCTTTAATTAAAAAAAAAGGCTCAGGATCATACTGAATAGTCCTCTCTCCAGCTACAGTTGATGCAAAGTTGGAAATAAGTCAAGGAGATTAAAACAGGATCTATACCAACTCATGGATGTTCCTCCTGAACCCAGAAACTCAAACTTGCGCTTTCATGACACAACCTGAATGTGGCTGCCAGGGCTTTGAAGTCCGGGTCTCTGTGATGGATGAGTGCATTTCCCCTAAACTAGGTGATTCTTACAGGTCTTAGTGGACATTTCCCGAGAGCAAGAGAAACCTGAGGACCTTGGCTCTTCAAAGTAATTATCTGACTTTCACTCAAAAAAAAAAAAAAAGAGAGAGAAAGTTAATAGGCAATCACACACACACCTCCCTTTCTATTGGGGTTTAACAAGACTTAAGTTCATGACTAAGAAAAATGGGATTTTGTCTGATGACTGTGTGAGTGACAGAAGAAATTCACCTCACCACCCACATTAGTGGCCTTAGGGCCTCCACGTTTGGGTTGCATTTAAGAAGCTGGGGAAAAGCTTTATAAGGGGGATAATTGAATTCCTGGGGTGGGAAGACAATAGTGATTATGTCTTAGATGACTAGAGTAACAAATGCATGTGGGTTTTAGATAAACAGATGACAAAAAAGAACCCATTTTAGATTCCAGTCTTGTCAAGTAGAGCCCTAAGGGTTTAGATTCTCTGAAAGGACAAACATATCAGTGTGTTTATAGCTCATGCTTTTGATTGTAATTCTCAGGTTTGCCTCTGAATCTGGTATCTTCATTCTTTCAACATTCCTTCGAAATCTTAACACTAATGGGATGAAAAGAACCTCCAGGGATCACCACATTCAGGGGCTTCAAACTGTTTGTAATCCAAAGCTTTCTAGATTGGTGAGAAATCGGACTCTTGACAGTGGCTAATGTCATCCAGAATTTATACCTAACACACTATTTTTAAACTACTTTGTATTCATCACCTAATTCTAAGAACAATCCTATGAGGTAGGTGATATTGTCACTAAACCCACTTTTGGATGGGAAAATTGGGCCTAGATAACTTTAAGCCTCAAACCCAGAGCTAGAAGGCTATGATGCAGCAGTGGTAGCTCAGTGGTTTGACTCCAGAGTCTACCCCTAATGACAGTTACCCTGCATTGCTCAATGAAGTCTGACAGAGTCTATTCTGCAGCCCAGTCTTTGATTGTACATGAGAATACATACTGCTTTGAAGGGTGAGGAAGAGGTTCCTGAGATAAAAGTAATGGAAGGGACGTAACAAGAAAATATTGTCCTTACACTTAGATAAAAGATGAAACAAAATAGTCATTTCCCTGAAATGATGGTGATTCTTAGCAAAATGGCCCAAAGAATTTCTGTGGAACCCAGTTTGGAAAACCCATGTCTGATGCAGGCTGTATCCTCTTCCAGGTAAGTCTGCATTAATAGTAATGGAATTGTTGACTAAATCAATGTCAATGCTAGTCTGGATTGGTGAAGAGACTGTCCTGGTCTCCAAACTTGTTTCTTCTTCTAGGAGCTTAATAAAAATTTGATGGATCAATGAATGAATGAATGAATGAATGTCTCCCCATTCCTTCCTTAGCCTTATGACCCCCTCCTGCACCTGCTGCCAATTTCCCTAAGGGCAATGAATGATTGCCCTTGTCATCTCAATGGTCAAGATTATACAATCACTTCCTCCGTCTCCTGATATGGAGTGAAAATTTGTCTGGTCTTTAGAATTCTCCACTAATCTCAGGTCTGTATCTAAACCTTCACTATCTAAAAACTACCATTTGTTTGTACTTTTATTAGTGCATTGTAATTATACATCAGAGTGAGGTTCACAGTGACACAAATATACATGCATACAGCACTTGGATTTTATTTTCTTTATCGACAGTTGCTCCTGGTCATTTTGCACTTTCTAGTCCCCTTCCTTGAAATGCTCTTCTCTGCTCTTATCACTGATGTGTAGGTCCTCAGAACCAGAGGGGACCTCCTACTTATGAGGCAGGGCAGAAGACCTGGGAACAGGAAGAATTAAAGCAGCCATCTGCATCCCCCTTTCTGCAAGGTTGGGGGAGGTGAGCAGGAAGGTGAGAGACTGATGAGTGCCAGGGAATCAGGGCCCTGAGCAGCCGACAGATAATCATTCAAATTAAGGATCGAAATTGTGCAAAAGTCACTGATCCCCCAAAACTCAATTCTGACCAATCATAAACGAACAGATAGAAAACCTCAGGAAGCCCACTCCCCAACTGCGAAACTTCTTTAGAACATCTATGATCCACAGTCCACCAAGCTCTGATTTGAAATGAATCCTTCATTCCCTTTTTAGTTATTATTTCAAACTAATCTCTGTTGAGATTTTCTCCATTAATTAACAAGTGCTTCCATTCATTCACGCACTCATCTTTGATTATCAGACACATTGAGGGCTTATGATGTCCCAGAAAAAAACGTGCTAGACTCCAGAGGATACAAGAATGAATGAACCATGTCCCTCCTCACAGCTCTTCAGAACCAAATAGACAGGGTCTGCTGAAGAACAGATATATGGCAATAGTACCATGATTCAGTAAGATCTCATCAGTGCAAACTTGGTGCTAGGATGGGAGAGCAAATAATGATTCCTCTCAGGATGAACTGGGGCTTGGCCTGGAAGACTTCACAGAGGAGGCGCTGTAGAAAGTTAAGCTAAGTATAAGTCTGAAATGTTCAGATCAGCAGGGGAATGGAGTGTGCCTAGGAGACTGGGAATCTCAAGCTTACTGTGCACAGGTTACTCTTCCATATCACATGACTTCAGGATATGGACTACTTAAGGGTACTCACTGGAAAGGTATTTTCATACACTGCCTGTGACTAGGTAAATTGGTCTAATCCTTACAGTGAACATCAGTGAACATGTCTTTTTTTTTTTTGCGGTACCGGGGATTGAACGCAGGGGCGTTCTACCTCCGCACTACGCCCCCAGCCCTATTTTTTATACTTTATTTTGAAACCGGGTCTCACAAAGTTGTGGAGGGCCTCACTAAGGAGAGAGAGAGAGAGAGAGAGAGAGAGAGAGAGAGAGAGAGAGAGGGAGAGAGAGAG
>PVJS01022596.1:0-30382 GCA_004027185.1 Glis glis
TAGCTCAGAGGTAAAATGCCCCTGGATTCAATCCCCAGTACTGAAAAAAAAAAAGAATAAAAAATAGGGCTGGGGTGTAGCTTAGAGGTAGACTGCTCCTGGGTTCACTCCCCAGTACCGCAAAAAAAAAAAAAAAAAAAAAAAAAAAAAGTTGGTTAAGAAAAAAGAAAATCTGACCATGTCACATTCTAACCTAAACTTTCCTGGTAGCTCCAAATGGTCTTAAGGCTAATGTAAACTCTTGAGCCAAGAATGCAACACCTTCCATAATCTTGCACAGCCAACCTTCCAGCTTCATCCCTGTGGCTTCTTTCAATACACCCTGTGCTCCATCAAAAGTCCTACCCCATGCCCCTTGCCTGGCAAACTTATATTCATCTTTCAGGTCGCTGGATAGGCCTCATCATGTCCCCTAGGGAACTTTCACTGCATATTCAATCTAAGAAAGCCCAAAGTACTTCCTTCACCAGGTACCTGCTGTACCTGGTATTGATCTAAGTTGTGATACTTTTTATAACATTAGAATTATTATCTATACATCCACATGCCTTATATTTGCTAACATCACTATAGAGGAGGCATCTGGAGATCAGGGACTCTGTTCTACTGATGTCTGTACCTCTAGTCTCTAGCATGAAGTAGGGACTCAGCAAAGCGAAGCTAAGTGATTGAACAAGGGACTCCACTTGGACAAACTAAATTGGCCGATGCCCCAGGCTCCCAAGGCCCTGCTGACCTAGTGCAGGCTCAGGGTGGGGGAGGCCAGGCTAATACTTCTCCCTGCCACACCCCTCAGGACCAACCATTTGTCCTCATAGGAACTTGTTTAGTCCCTCCAGTGCTTTCAAACCATATATAAATAAAGACTTCAGCAACAGGGATGGTGGTGGGGCTGCCACAGTTTTGCTGTGGGCAGGATACTTCCTCAACAGCCCCCAAGCCCCATCTCCCTGCGAACTTTCCCAGAGTCCACTCACCAGGCATTCCAGGAGGCGAGCTGGGCGGGCAATGACAATCATCAGCTTTTTTACCAGCTGCATCACAAATGCCACCTCGGAGCTCTCTGAGCGTTCATGAGCCTATGGAGAAGGCAAAGGTCGTGTAAGCCATGAAGGACCAGACTGGGCAGAGCTGACTATAGGGATAAATAATTGGCAGTATAGAGAACTCTGCAAAGACCTCAGTGGCTAGTTGGCTGTGAGAGGGAGCAAGGTCCTCATCAGGAACCACTGAGCTTTAGAACACTACCTAACACAGAGGAATATCACACAGACACACAGCTTTACCTGTTCCTCTTGTCCCCAGCTCAAGGAGCGACTCTCAATGGAGCCCTCACTGATGTTCACTTTGTACCCCAGACAGACTGTAAGGAATAGAAAGACCTCAAAGCTGGGGAGTGATATGACTGGAGAGGTATTTCAGAAAGATCACTAGCTACAGTGTAGAGATGCACTAAAGAGGACAAGCCTACAACCAGGGAAATCCACTAGCCAGCAAGTGTGGTAACTCCAATGAGAAAGGCATAAGTCAAGGCAGCAAGAATGGAGATTAGTGTGCACAGCCTTGTAGACTGGCAGAAGCAGGAAGAGAAGGTAACTGCAACTTCGCTTTTAGGAAAATTTCATTGAATCTGTAAATGAAACAGCAAGGAGTTTGGGTGAAGACAGGCAAAGAACATACTACATTTGGTTTTAGAGAAAGAGCAGCTAGGCAGAAAAGACAAATGGAGTTTGGGACATGTAGAGTCTGAGGTACCTATATGGATGTTCTTTTGGGCATCTGATAGGCCCAAGAGTTTCTTTCTCTTTTTTCTGAGAACTGCTCAGGCTTCTAGGAGCCACGTTTATATAGTGTGGCTGTACCTTCCCTCCTACCTCCAATGGCTGACCAGTGTGGATTGCTTCTTAGGAATTTAAAAATGGACAGAAAGATAACTGTTAATCAGTGTAGGAGAACTGTATAATCTATGCTTGGGTGAAAAAAGATGGCCATGTCTTCCCTAGAGTAAGAGGAAACGCAGCTCAGAGGACACCAGAGCTGAGAAAAGGAGAAGGAGCACTTCCAAGCTGTCAGTTTCTGGTTTCTAGTGTTGGTCCCTTCTGAAGGCTTGGTGCATTTTTATTTTCAGTTTCCCAAGACCCACCCTTCTTCATCCTTATCATTAATTTCCCTTTACTGCTACAACTTGTCTGAGTCAGTTTTTTTTTTTTTTTGCAGTACTAGGGATTGAACCCAGGGGCGTTCTACCTCCGAGCTACATCCCCAGCCCTATATTTTATTCTTTATTTTGAAATAGGTCTCACTAAGTTGTGGAGGGCCTCAGCCTCCCACATACTGGGATTACAGGTGTGTGCCACCATGCCTAGCTTGTCAGATTTTTATTACTTACAACCAAAGACTATGAACCAATATGGGGAAGTCAAAGTGGAAGAATTTGACAAGTGACTGGGCTACTGATCTGAAGCTCAGGAGAACAAGGGTGCTTGTGGGAGTCCTCAGCTTGTGGATGAAAACTGAGGACCTGGGAGCAGGCGAGGCTCATCAGCACAGGGTGGAGAGAGGAAAAAGAGGAGGACACTCTGAATCGAGTCCTGTGAAACACTGACATTTCAGAGGTGGGCAGAGAAGGAACTTGTGAAGAGGCAGCAAGACTGGAGAGAGCAGTGAATTGGCAATAAAGGTTTTAGAAGAGGTTTTCATTGTGTCCTGTAGATGAGGACTGAAAGAGGCCACACAATTTGGCAATTGACCAATTAGTTCCTTGGTTGCTTTTGTCTGAACAGTTTTAGTGGAATTTAAGGGAAACTGGACGGCAGAAGACTGAGCAATGAATAGGTTATAAGGAAAGAAAAATAGCATGTGAGGACTTAAAAATATACATAGGTTTTGAAATGAAGACAGAGGCTGGGAAGTTGGGGAAATCCTGTTTATTCTTTTAATAAGACTTAGCCCTGCCAGGCGTGGTGGTGCACGCTTGTAATCCCAGTACTTGGGAGGCTGAGACCGGAGGATAGCGGGTTCGCAGCCAGCCTCAGTTACTTAGTGAGGCCCTCCGCAACTTAGTGAGGCTCTGTTTCCAAATAAAGAATAAAAAATAGGGCTGGGGGTGTAGCTTGGAGGTAGAATGCCCCTGGGTTCAATCCCTAGTACCGCAAAGAAAAAAAAAGACTTAGCCCAAATATCAACTCTGTGAAGTCTCATCTAAGTATTCATGCTCCCCGTGCGCGCGCGCACACACACACACACACACACAGCAAGTGGTGACTGCTCCCTTCTCTGCTCTGCCCACTGTCTACTCATAACACTTGGACTATCAGGTTGTCTTATAATGACTTATCTGTCTCTACAGCTATACTGGAGGGCTTCATAAGCACAGAGGCTGTCTCTCTCCTATTTTCTTCTCTCACATGCTAAGCCTAGCACATGGCGTTACACTGCAGAAGAAAAAGTCAGAAGTAGCCAGACATGGTGGCACATGCCTGTAATTCCAGAACCTGGGAGGCTGGGACAGGAGGATCACAGGTTCGAGCACAGCCTCAGCAAGTAGTGAGACCCTGTCTTCAAAAAAAAAAAAAAGAAACCAGGGCTGGGGGGATGTAGCTTGGAGACAGAATGCCCCTAGGTTCCATCCCTAGTACCACACACACACAAAAGTAATCAGTTAATGTTTGCTGACTATATGTTTGAACTAGATGATGCTAGACTCTGGAATAAGGCAAAACTTGAGTTTGGGTTCTAGATCTGCTTCTTAAGAAATGAGTTACCTGGGTACCTTAGACCTTGTCAGCTTCAGTTTTCTCATCTGTAAGTTTAGGGAATGATAATAGTACTTTCCTTACAGGACTGTTGTGAGGATTATGAGATAATACAGTGTCTAGCATGTATTATGTGCTCCATAAATGTTAGTCATTTTTATTATTTTAAGCATAAAGCTAGTTGAGCATGGTGGCACACACCTGTAATTCCAGTACTTGGGAGGCTGAGACAGGAGGATTGCAGGTTTGAGGTCAGCTTCAGCAATTTAGCAAGACCCTCAGCAACTTGGTGAGACCCTGTTTCAAAATAAAAAATAAAACAGGGCTGGGGGTATAGCTTACAGGTAGAATGTCCCTGGTTCAATCCCCAGTACTGAAAAAAAAAGAAAAAGAAGCATAAAACTAGCTGGGTGCAGTGGCACATGCCTATAGTCCTAGTACTTGGGAGGCTGAGACAGGAAGATCACAAGTTTGAGGCCAGCCTCAGCAAATTAGTAAGAACCTGTTTCAAAATAAAAAAACAGGCCGGGCGTGGTGGCGCACGCTTGTAATCTCAGTACTTTGGGAGGTGGAGACCGGAGGATCCTGGTTCGCGGCCAGCCTCAGCTCTCTCTCTCTATCTCTCTGTCTCTCTCTCTCTCTCTCTACTTAGTGAGGCCCTCTGCAACTTCGTGAGACCCGGTTTCAAAATAAAGTATAAAAAATAGGGCCGGGGGTGTAGCGTGGAGGTAGAACGCCCCGGGGTTCAATCCCTGGTACCGCAAAAAAAAAAAAAAAAAAAAAAAAAAACCAGGCTTGGGGGTATAGCTTAGAGATAGAATGTCCCTAGTTCAATCCCAGTACTGAAAAAAAAAAAGCATAAAACTAGCTGGGTGCAGTGCACATGCCTATAGTCCCAGTGCTTGGGAGGCTGAGACAGGAGGATCACAAGTTTGAAGCCAGCCTCAGCAAATTAGTAAGACCCTGTTTCAAAATAAAATAAAAATGGCTAGGGGTATAGCTCAGAGGTAGAGCACACTGGGTTTCATCCAACAGTACAAAAGGAAAAATAAAAAAAGCATAAAGCTGATCATGTAATTGTTCAATTCCACACCAATTGAATGATACCCCACTGCCTTCATGATAAAAATCTAAGCATCTCTCAAGGCCCTTCATCCTCTGGCCCCCAGTCTAATTCTTCAAACTTACCAACTTTTCCCTGCAGGCATAATTCAACTCTAAGCATGCCAAACTACATCTGCAAGTTCTGGAATGTGCCAAGTTCCTTTATACCTCTGAGAGGTTGTTTATACTGCTTCCTAGACTTAGTGAACTTAGTGAATTAAATAAATGGAAATTAATCCATATGAAGCACTCGTGCAGTGTCTAGCACATACACAAGATAGTAGTTATTTTTACCATAAGTATGCAATGGTGGGCCTGTAACCTTAGTCAATAGCAAATTCCCTGAAATAGAGCCTGCACTGAATTTTCTCCACTGCATTCCAAGAGTCTAGAAAATCAGGGAGCAGAGGAACAAATTGGCTCCAAATTCAATGTTCTTCATACTGTACCAACAATATCTACCCTCAGGGGCAGTCAGAGAAAAATGACTGAAGGTCATTTGGGCAAGACTCTGGTTTTAGCATTTTAGATCAAGATGAAGAAGGAACCCTGGAGCTGGGTGTAGTGGCAAATGGCTGCAGTTCCAGTTACTCATGAGGCTAAGGTGGGAGAATCACTTGAGCTCATGAGTTTGAGACCAGCTGGGTGACACAGCAAGAGCTCCTCTCAAGGGGGGGGGACTGGGGAGAAGGACCCTTAGAAGTCATTTAGCAATCCCCTGATTCCTAAATGTTTCTGGGGCACCCTATCCATTGTTGGAAAACTGCTAGACAGTTATTTTTTTTTTTTTTGTACTGGGGATGGAACCCAGAGGCATTCTACCTCCAAGTTATACCCCCAACCCAATTTTATTTCTTATTTGGAAACAGGGTCTCACTAAGTTGCTGAGGCTGGCTTCAATCCCTATTTTTTATTTTGAAACAGGGTCTCACTAAGTTGTGGAGGGCCTCACTAAGTAGCTGAGGCTGGCCGGGAACCTGCGATCCTCCTGTCTCAGCCTCCCAGGTACTGGGATTACAAGTGTGCGCCACCACGCCCGGCTTTAGACAGTTATTCGTGGACAGAAACAAAAGGTGCTTTTCATGAGAATTTGGCTTTCTAAATTCATACAATGTTTGAATTTAAGTATTACTTTTGGCCAGGTGTGGTGGCGCATGCTTGTAATCCCAGTACTTTGGGAGGCGGAGACCGGAAGATCCGGGTTCGTGGCCAGCCTCAGCTCGCTCTCTCTCTCTCTCTCTCTCTGTGTCTCTCTCTCTTTCTACTTAGTGAGGCCCTCCGCAACTTCGTGAGACCCAGTTTCAAAATAAAGTATAAAAAATAGAGCCGGGGGTGTAGCGTGGAGGTAGAACGCCCCTGGGTTCAATCCCCGGTACCGCAAAAAAAAAAGTATTACTTTTGAATTCAGAGAAAGATTTTTATAGAAGGAAGTACTTTTTCACCTATTTACTTAAAAAAATTACATGAAATAGTTTCCCACTGTAACTCCTGCCCACTGGGCTAGGTATGTCTTTAAGGGTGCAGAGAACAATCTGCTACCTTTGCCATATGAAAAGCCTTCCAGTTTTTTTTTTTTTTTGTGGTACTGGGGATTGAACCCAGGGGTATTCTACCTCTGAGCTACACCCCCGACCCTATTTTTTATTCTTTATTTTGAAACAGGGTCTCACTAAATTGCAGAGGGTCTCACTAAGTAGCTGCGGCTGGTCATGAACCTGCGATCTTCCTGTCTCAGCCTCCCAAGTACTGGGATTACAAGCATGTGCCACCATGCCCGACTTTCCTTCTAGTATCTGACAGCAATAATTATGATCTTTAGTCACCCATCTCTAGATTCAACTGCTCCCTAATTTTTTTTTTCTTGTGGTACTGGGGAGAATTGAATCCAGGGGGCATTCTACCTCCCAGCCCTATTTTATATTTTTATTTTGAAACAGTCTCACTAAATTACCATGCACTGGCCTTGAACCTATGATCCTCCTATCTCAGCCTTTCACATCCTGGGATTATAGGTGTGCACTACCACACCCGGCTCCAGTAAGGAGTTCTTCACTAAGTTACACTCTAGTGATGTGAAGAGCCCTGGAGAAATAGGCACATCCCCTCCTCCCAAATTGTACTGATGGAATGCCATGGGGCAACTGTGATCTGAGTGGAAGGCATCTGACCAGCAAAGCAAGCACTGAAGCATGAAGCAGTGGTTAAGAACACAGTGTGAGCCGGGAGTAGTGACGCATGCTTGCAATCCCAGTACTTGGGAGACTGAGACAGGAGGATCGCAGGTTCCCGGCCAGCCTCAGCTACTTAGTGAGGCCCTCCACAACTTAGTGAGACCCTGTTTCAAAATAAAAAATGGGGCTAGGGGTGTAGCCTGGAGGTAGAATGCCCCTGGGTTTAATCCCCAGTACCTCAAAAAAAAAAAAAAAAAGAATTCAGTGTGTGCTTTGGTCTTGGCCATCTCTGGAATACTTTCCCTTCAGCCTCCCAGAAATTTTTTACCAGGGAGGATCAGGTCTCTAAACATAGAAATCCCCACAAGAGAACTCACGTCAATGGAACACCAGCAAATGCATAAACCCATAGGGTAAGGCTTGGCCTTGCTTCCTATGGACTGAGGAAAAACTGTTGGAAAGCTCTGCTTAGTATATGTGCTGCCGAAGCGAGCACGGAAAGCTCTGCTTAAACCAATTTCTAAGAAGGTAGCTCGCCACATCTATTGGGGTCACTTTTTGTGTAACAAATCTCTTACTCAAATACTTATGAATACTACAATGCTGGGACCTCAGGTAGAGTAATACAGTTTTGGATTTAGAAAAGAATAGACTCAACCGGGTGTGGTGGTACACACTTGTAATCCCAGTACTTGGGAGGCTGAAACAGGAGGATCACAGGTTCGTGGCCAGCCTCAGCAACTTAGTGAGGCCCTCTGCAACTTAGTGAGATCCCATTTCAAAATAAAGAATAAGCTGGTGGCGCATGCTTGTAATTCCTGTACTTGGGAGGCTGAGATAGGAGGATTGCAGGTTCAAGGACAACCTCAGCAAACAGTGAGACATTTATCAACCTAGCAAGACCCTGTTTCAAAATAAAAATAAAATAGGGCTGGGGGTGTAGCTCGTAGGTAGAAAGCCCCTGGGTTCAATCCCTAGTACCACGAAAAAAAAAAAAAAAAAGAAAGAAAGAAAAAGAAAAAGGAAAAAAGAAAAAAGAAAAAGAATAGATTCACAGAACTGAGTTTCACTGATGCCAAGTCGGCTTCTCGAAGTGATTCGGGGGGCTGGGGGAATCTAAGTCCATCAGCACCACACTTGGAGGTAGTTCCTGCACACTGGCATGGAGACCTGGTGGTGGGCAGCAGACTAAGAAGATTGGGGACCCGCTGATTCCTGATCTCCGCCTGAGATTACCACATGGAGGTTTTGCCACAGCCCCGGTACCAAGACACTCACATCTTGCAGAAGTTTCTCCAAATTCTCCTGAAGCTCATAGAAGTAGTGTGATGTAATGAGGCCACTCCGAGATTTATCCAGGCAGTCTCGGGCCATCTCTATCACCTGATGATGAATAAAGCTCAGGGCTCCGTCCGCCAAGGGCAACACACTGTCTGGAGTGTTGGAGGAAATGAACTCTGCTAGTCGCTCTTCCATCTGTGCGGTGGCCTGGGAATAAAAGCAAGAAAAGTGATGTTTCCCTTCGAGGCCCAGCTCAACTGGAGCTAAGGACTAGGTAAGAGCCCAAGGATGATGCTACATCTTAGAAACCTGATGGCTGTAAATATGAAAAGATCACCTGCAAGTCATCAGAACGCCCTGGCACCGTCCGTGGCCTCTATCACACAGCCTGGCCTGTCTCTGACCACTCCCTGCAAGGTATGCCCTTTTGTCTGGGACATGGAAGGTTTGCTGTTCTCCTTTACCCTGCTAGTTCATGCCTTTGTCTTTGTGATGCTGTTCCCTGAGTGTGACCTTCTCACCCTGGCAGGTCAGGCTCACAAACTCCTGTCAGTCCTCTTCATCTCACTTGAGCATCATCCATCCTCAGGGAAGGCTTTCACTTCCCCAGCACACAAGGGTTCCCTTTCCTCTGTGCTTCCTACACTGGGCCTCCCAACTAGATACACTTGGTGTGCAGACACTGCTGGTTTCTAAACCTTTCTCTTGACAGGGAGGTTCTGTAAGTCAGAGAGAGTTATATTTTCTTAGGACCCACTTTCTTAACCTGAGGACCTGCTTAACAGAGGTTCTGCTGAACACAGTTAAGCAGGTAATCAGAGAATATTTACTAAACTTGTGAATCTGTCTCAGATGCCAAGTTGGGATGGGGGGTTGTGGAGAGAAACATGACTCTGGCCTGGATCCCAGCAGAACAGAATGGGGACCTGGCTCAGAGTCCTTTTGGAGACCTACTATACAGTCATGTCAAAAATACAAACACACAGCTGGGTGTGGTGGCGCATGATTGTAATTCCAGTACTTGGGAGGCGGAGACCGGAGGATCCGGGTTCGCGGCCAGCCTCAGCTACTTAGTGAGGCCCTCTGCAACTTCGCAAGACCCGGTTTCAAAATAAAGTATAAGCCGGGTGTGGTGGCGCACGCTTGTAATCCCAGTACTTTGGGAGGCAGAGACCGGAGGATCTGCGTTCGCGGCTGGCCTCAGCTCGCTCTCTCTCTCTCTCTCTCTCTCTCTCTCTGTCTCTCTCTCTCTCTCTACGCCCTCCGCAACTTAGTGAGACCCTGTTTCAAATTAAAGAATAAAAAATAGGGCTGGGGGTGTAGCTCAGAGGTAGAATGCCCCTGGGTTCAATCCCCAGTACCACCAAAACACACACACACACACACACACACACACACACACACACACACACACACTAGTGAACAAGTTCACAGCTGCATTTCTAGGACTTTGACTTCTTTCTTTTGCCACTAGGTGGTGATTTCTGATTTCAAGTATGTGTTCAGGCAAATGGATACATATGTGTACATACATACATACATATGTGTGTTTGTATGTGTATGTGTACGTGTGTATATGTGTGGAAAGGGAGAGAGCAGAGAGAGAGAATATGCTAGAGAGTGCAAGAAAGAGCGAGAATAGGGGCAGGGTGGAGGCGAAGGAAAGGAAGGAATCAACACATTTTCTCTTGCAACAGTTCATCTTACATGAAGGACTGCAGACACGCCTATGAACACCAACATACGGTGCAAGAATGACAATACAATACCTGACTCATAAGGAGGAGCAAACACGTGAGATACATTTCTTAACACTACACAATGGGACGTCATTGTAAAGTACAACAAAACCATTTCTAAGCTGTATGTTCTGCCCCTTTCCTCTTACTCTCTAATGCCCACTCCAGGGCTAGAAAACACAGACCACAGGGCACAGATTGCAGAGAAATAATAGTTAATACTTATTGAGTGCTTTCTATGTCCTGGGCACTGTTAGGAGAGCTTAATGTTCATTAGTATTCACAAACTCCCTATGAGATAGATACTCTCATAATGAAGCCCAGGGAATAATCTATCCAGGGTCAGACAACTAGTAAATGGTAGGAGCAGGTTTGAACTCAGGCAGTCTGCTTCCACTGTATTTGTCAAGAAGGAAAAGCATGGCTGGGCATGGTGGTACACACCTGTAATCCCAGTACTTGGTTGGGAGGCTGAGACAGGAGGATTACAGGTTCAAAGCCAGCCTCAGCAACTTAGTGAGACCCTGTTTCCAAACTAAAAAAAAAAAAAAATAGGACTAGGGGTGTAGCTCAGAGGTAGAATGCCTCTGGGTTCAATCCCCAGCACCAAAAAAAAAAAAAAAAGAAAAGAAAAAAAGAAAAGAAAAAAAAAGAGGGAAAAGAACAAGGACTTTACACCATCTCCCTCAGCCATCACATGTATACAGGAGACTACACCTGGGTCTAGAGGTAGGGCATCCCAGAGGAGCAGAAACCACACATTGCACTCCCCCAGATAGAGACGAACAGATCCAGGGAGGTCTGGAGAGAGGATGGAGAATGAGGTTTGGACACCCCAGTCTCCCCAGAGCTGGCTGTGCTCTGCAGGAACAGGGCCAGGTCAGAGAGCACAGCATGTATTGTTCAAACACAAAAGCAAATGGAAGGCAAGGCCCTAATTCCACAGACAAGGTTCCTGGTTTCCACAGATAAGTATGAAAACTATTTGTCAGCAATCTCAGGATAGCAACCTACCTTCCTCTCTAACATTTTCCCGTTTGTTGGTAAGCAACTCTGAGCCCTCTGTCTCCTGTTTGATTGCTCCTCCTGGCCTTCTTTCCTCCAGTCCAGCATCTCTCTGGCTGTGTACTCTCTGGGGCCTGATAAAGATGCTGCTTCTGAATATCTGTACCACATGAAGGTGCTGCAGAGGGCAAATCATGTCATGGAGGAACCCTGACTCCCCCTGATGTGCATGGTGAGAAGTCAGGCCTCCAGTTCTTTCCTTCCCCTTTAACACATGGTGGGACACCTTTCTGACATTTCTCTCTAGTCACATGTCCCTCCAGGGAGTGGAGAAACAAGAGGCTCTGCAAGTATAGCTCCCAAACTCATGGTCCCTGCTGTCTCCTGCTTCTCACACAGTCTGGAAGCCTGGTGCCTGCATCTTCCTCCTCCTCTGGGTGCCTTTCTGTTCTTCTTGGTTTTCTCTGGAGGCAGCACTTCACCCCCTCACCCCAGAGTCTTTTCACTGGGCCGGCTAGAGGCAGCCATCCTTGGGCATTACCTGTCTCCATTTAAATGGATCCTTACCTTGGGGAATCTTTCTTTGTACACATGATTCATCATTATTATTTCACTGTCGAAGGAAACTGGGGACCGTCCAGGACTGAATAAAAAAGAAACAATTGTGTTACTTTAGTGCTATGAAACCATCAAGGAGAATGATCCCCCGAGCCCCTGCCCTCCCACTGATTTCAGTACCCCACACACTCTGATGTTAGTGAGAGCTGAGTTCCAGTCTTCCTTATCCCTAGAGCTCCAAGCAGACCTTATTCAGTTAAAAAATGGTGCCATCAAGCCAGGAATGGTGCTGCGTGCCTGTAATCTCAGTATTGGGAGGTTGAGACAGAAGGATCACAGCTTCAAGGACAACTTCAGCACATAGTAAGACTCTCATCAACCTAGTGAGACCTTGTTTCAAAATAAATATAAAATAGGGCTGGGGTGTAGTTCAGAGGTAGAATGCCCCTGGGTTCCATCCCCAGTACAGTACACCACACCACACACACACACACACACACACACACACACACACACACACACACACACACACAATGTACCATCTGGCCATAGGCTCTCCCTGCAAGGAACTTGGTTTTCATAAAGACCTCTGCCAGGGCCTGAAAAGACAGGGAAAAGGGCCTACTCCCGAGTCCACTGGTGGCTTCTCCATAGGAAGACCTCCCCAGAAAAGGATGCTGTCTTCGTAGCTCTGGCCAGTGGGGTTTGGTATAACCTAGCATGCTCTAGGAATCAAATAAAATCAACCAACTTCCCAAGCAATCAAAGGAAGATTATACACCTATTTCTTTTTCCAAACAAGCTGCAGCCAATGGAGCTAACTTGGGCTTTGACCTAGGGGTGAACAAGGCCAATCCTGGTTTAGAGCCCCCATAGGCAATCTTGCTGGGCTGGGTTCAGAACTTTTCCTCTCTGCCTTTCTCCCTGGAGTGGGCCCTGTTCTGTCTGCTAAACTGATGCACATGACCAAGTACTTAAGAGTAATATAGCAGGGACTTTCCTGAGTGTCACTGTGATCCACTCAATCTCAACCGGCCTAAAAGGTGCTGAGACCACCAAGATTCAGGTTTCCTCTGGGAGACAAGGGGCACTGGCATTCTAAATTGCACTTAAGTCCCAGTTATTATCTTTAATCTCTGAACCTGAATCAGTCTGGTCAGGCTTACTCCCTGTCACGAACAGTGCCAACATTATCTGAGAGGATTCTTACTGGGAGGCACTGCTCCTCTGGGACCCCAACCTGTACATATTAGTGAATTCATTACTTTCCAGAGACCCTGGAAAGCTGAGCTCAGTCAGTAAAGCTATGCTCATTTTAATCTCTACCTTTTCCTTCACCTGGAATGATGGCACAAATTTACCAGCTAATGCCAAAGAAAATGGACAATAATGGTTGGGGGTGTAGCTCCACAGTAGAGTGCTTGCCTCGTATGCATAAGGCTTTGGGTTTAAGTCCCAGTACTACCAAACAAACAAGTAAAAACTAAAAAATGGAGGAATTCACAGACAAATCATTTTTTTTTTTTTTTTGGCGGTACCAGGAATTGAACCCAGGGGCATTCTACCTCCGAGCTACACCCCCAGCCCTATTTTTTATTCTTTATTTTGAAACCGGGTCTCACTAAATTGCAGAGGGCCTCACTAAGTAGCTAAGGCTGGCCACGAACCTGGATTCTCTGGTCTCAGCCCCCCAAGTACTGGGATTATAAGCGTGCCCCACCAGGCCCGGCTGACAAATCAGTTTTTAAGGTTTGTTTAGTTTGATGAAGGTGGGCCCAGGTGACCCAAGAATTTGAGATCGATTCAGATGGGCATTTTTAATTTTAATATTTTTTTGTGTGTATGGTACTGGGGATTGAACCAAGGGGCATGCCACCACTGAGCTGCACCCCCAGCCTTTTTTATTTTGAGCCAGGGTTTTGCTAAGTAGTCCAGGCTGGCTTTGAACTTGTGATCTTCCTGCCTCAGCCTCTCTAGTAGTTGAATTACAGGCATGTGCCACTCTGCCTGGCTTTGGATGAGCATTTAGTTCTGCTTTTTTTTTTTTTTGGTGGTGCTAGGAATTGAACCCAGAAGCATTCTACCTCCAAGCTATACCCCCAGACCGATTTTCTTTTTTTTTTAACATGCTTTTATTGGTGCATTGTAGTTTCACATCACAATGAATATCAATTTGATGTTAACATACATGCACACAGCTCTTAGTGTCCCCTGTGCCTCCCCCCACCCATATGAAGTACGAGAATGGTTTTGGTATATTCTCATATGTACACATTGTTTATGATAGTAATTCCATTGATTCATTTTTTTCTTGCCCTTCCCCTTCCCTTGCTCCACTGAGGGTTCTCCATTATCAACCGGAGTCCCTTTTGTGTCCCCACTACTCCCTAGGTTGCACATATTAATGAAAACATATGTCCCTTCTTTTTTTGTGATTGGCTAATCTCGCTTAACATAATGTCCTCCAGATCCTTCCATTTTCTTGTAAATGATGTTATTTTGTTCTTTATTGCTGAGTAGAATTCCATTGTGTGTATTTCCCACAATTTTGTAATCCACTCATCTGTTGATGGATACCTAGGTTGGTTCCATAATTTGGCCACTGTGAATTGTGCTGCTATGAACATGGGTATGCATGTATTACTGTAGTTTTCTAGTTTCAATCTGTTTGGTATGATACCCAGTAGTAGTATAGCCAGATCATATGGTGGATCCATTCCCAGTTTTCTGAGGAATCTCCACACTGATCTCTATAGTGGTTGAACTAGTTTGCAATCCCACCAACAGTGTAGAAGAGTCCCAATTTCCCCACATCTTCACCAACATTTGTTGTTGTTTGACTTCTTAATGACTGCCATTCTAATTGGGGTTAGATGAAATCTTAGAGTAGTTTTGATTTGCATCTCCCTGATTGCTAATGATGTTGAACATTTTTTCATGTATCTATTGGCCATTTGTATCTCTTTTTTCGTGAAGTGTCTATTCATTTCAGTTGCCCACTTACTGATCGGATTATTTGTTTTTTTAGTGTAAAGTCTTTTAAGTTATTTGTATATCCTAGATATTAGACCTCTGTCAGAGGGGTAGCTTGCAAAGATCTTCTCCCATTCTGTAGGCTTTCTCTTTAGGCTCTTGATGGTTTCCTTTGATGAGCAGAAGCTTTGTAGTTTAATGCTATCCTACTTATTAATTCTTGTTTTAATTTCCTGTGCTTTGGAGGTCTTGTTGAGGAAGTTTCTACCTGTGCCTATATGTTAAGAGTGTTGGACCTATGCCTTCTTCTAATAATTTCACAGACTCTGGTCTAACTTCCAGGTCTTTGATCCATCTCGAGTTGACTCTTGTGTAGGGTGAGAGGTAAGGACTTAGTTCCATTTTTCTACAAGTAGATAACCAGTTTTCCCAGCACCATTTGTTGAAGATTGTCCTTTTTCCAACGTATGTGTTTGGCACCTTTGTCGAAAATCAATTGGCTATAAGTTTGTGAACTTGTTTCTGTATCTATTCTGTTCCACTGGTCTGTGTCTGTTTTTGTGCCAATACCATGCTGATTTTATTACTATAGCTCTGTAGTACAATTTGAAGTCAGGAATTGTGATACCTCCTGCATGGTTCTTATTGCTGAGAATTGCTTTAGCTATTCTGGGTCTTTTGTTTCTCCACATGAAATTAATGACTGATTTTTCTAGATCTGTAAAAAATGATGTTGGTATTTTGACAGGGATTGCATTGACTCTGTAGATTATTTTTGGCAGAATGGCCATTTTGATAATATTTATTCTGCCTATCCAAGAGCAGGGAAGATCTTCCCATCTTCTAAGATCTTCTTCAATTTCTTTCTTCAGTGTTCTATAATTTTCATTGTAGAGGTCTTTTACCTCTTTGGTTAAGTTTATTCCTAGGTATCTGATTGGTATTGAAGTTACTGTGAATGGAATTGTTTTCTGGATTTCTTTCTCAGTTGATTCATGGTTGGCATATATGAAAGCTACTGATTTTTTTAGGTTGATCTTGTATCCTGCTACTTTGCTGAATTTGTTAATCAGCTCTAGTAGATTTTTGGTTGAGTTCTTTGGGTCTTCTAGATATAGGATCATATCATCTGCAAATAAAGATAATTTTAATTCTTTTCCTATTTGAATTCCTTTGATATCATTCTCTTGTCTTATTGCTCTGGCAAGAGTTTCGAGGACTATGTTGAAAAGAAGTGGTGATAGTGGGCATCCTTGTCTTATTCCTGATTTTAAGGGGAATTCAGGTAATTTTCCCCCATTCAATATGATGTTGGTTTCAGGTTTCTTATATATTGACTTAATGATGTTGAGGTATATTCCTTCTATTCTGATTTTCTGAATAGTTCTTAACATGAATGGGTGTTGAATTTTGTCAAATGCTTTTTCGGCATCTATTGAAATGATCACGTGATTGTTTTTAGTTCGATTTATATGGTGAATAACGTGTATTGTTTTGCGTATGTTGAACCAGCCTTGCTTTCCTGGGATGAAACCAACTTGGTCATGGTGTACGATTTTCTCAATATGGTTTTGTGTGTGTGTGGCTAGTATTTTATTTAGAATTTTTGCGTCTATGTTCATTAATGATATTGGTCTGTAATTCTATTTTCTTGAGGTATCTATATTTGGCTTTGGTATTAATGTGATGTTGGCCTCGTAAAAGGAATTTGGAAGAATTCCATCTCTTTCAATTTCACGGAAAAGCTTGTGAAGTATTGGTTTTAGTTCTTCTGTAAAGGTTTTGTAAAATTTGGCTGGAAAACCATCCGGATCTGGGCTTTTCTTTGATGTAAGACTTTTTATTGCTGTTTCTATCTCTGTGCTTGCTATTGGTTGATTCAGATTTTCTATATCCTCTTGGTTCAATTTAGGTAGATTGTATGTGTCTAGAAATCCTTCGATTTCTTCCATGCTTTCCATTTTATTGGAATATAAGTTTTCAAAGTAGTTTCTTATGGTCCTCTGGATTTCTTCACTATCTGTGATGATGTCCGTGTTTTCATTTCTGATTTTGGGAATTTGGGTTGATTTTCTCCTTCTTTTAGTTAGGTTAGCTAGTGGTTTGTCAATATTGTTAATCTTCTCAAAAAACCAGCTTCTTGTTTTGTTGATTCTTTGTACTGTTTTTTTTTTATTCTCTATTACATTAATTTCTGCTCTGATTTTAGTTATCTACTGTCTCCTACTGGCTTTGGACTTCAACTGTTCCTGTTTAAGATCCTTGAGGTGTGTCATTAGGTTATTTATTTGGATGCCTTCTGTTTTTCCTATGTGGGCACTCAGTGCTATAAATTTTCCCCTTAACACTGCCTTCAAAGTGTCCCATAGATTTTGGTATGTTGTGTCTCTATTTTCGATTAATTCCAGGAATTTTTAAATTTCTCCCCTTATTTCTTTTCTGATCCATTCCTCGTTCAGAAGTGTATCATTCAAGCCGGGCGTGGTGGCGCACGCTTGTAATCCCAGTACTTTGGGAGGCAGAGACCGGAGGATCCGGGTTCGCGGCCAGCCTCAGCTCTCTCTCAGTCTCTGTCTCTGTCTCTCCCTCTCTCTTTCTCTCTCTCTATCCCTCTTTCTCTCTCTCTATCCTTAGTGAGGTCCTCCGCAACTTCGTGAGACCCGGTTTCAAAAATAAAGTATAAAAAATAGGGCCGGGGGCGTAGCGCAGAGGTAGAACGCCCCCGCGTTCAATCCCCGGTTCCGCAAAAACAAAACAAAACAAAACAGAACAGAAGTGTATCATTCAGTCTCCATGTACTTATGTGATTACTTTTGGTTCCTGTTGTTAATTTACAGTTTCATTCCATTGTGATCTGAGAAGATGCAGGGAATTATATCACATCTTTTGAATTTGCTGGTGCTTGCTTTGTGACCCAGTATGTGGTCTATTTTGAAGAATGTTCCGTGGGCAGCTGAGAAAAATGTGTATTCAGGTGTTGCTGGTTGAAATAATCTGTATGTGTCTATTAGATCCATTTGGTCTATGGTTCTCTTTAGGTCTGAACAATCTTTATTCATCTTTGGTCTCGAGGATCGATCTAGTGCTGTGAGTGGTGTGTTGAAGTCTCCCAATATTATTGCGTTTGGGTCTATTTGGGACCTGATGTCCTGAAGACTTTGTTTTATGAATGTGGGTGCACCCACATTTGGGGCGTAAATGTTTACTATTATATCTTCTTGTTGGATTGTTCCTTTTATTAGTAAGAAGTGACCCTCTTTGTCTCTTCTGATGTGTTTTAGCTTAAAGTCTATTTTGTCAGATATAAGTGTTGCTACCTCTGCTTGTTTTCAATCTCCATTTGCATGGTATCTTTTCCCATCCTTTTACCTTTAGTGTATCAGTATCTTTGGCTAGAAGGTGAATTTCTTGTAAGCAGCATATAGTTGGGTTATGCTTTTTAATCCACATTGCCAGTCTATGCCTTTTAATTGGGGAGTTGAGTCCTTTGACATTCAATGTTAATATTGAGATATGATTTTTGTTTCCTATCATTTTGAATTCTATTTTCTGTTTGCTGTAGTGACAAATCTCCTTGTTTAGTTGCCTACCTGGTGGAGTTCACCTCTCCTGTGATTCTGAAAATTGCTTGTTTTTCCTTCTTTGTGATTTATTTCTTTTAGGATTTTCTCTACTGTTGGCTTGGTCCTCATGAATTCTTTAAATGTTTGTTTATCATGGAACATTTTTATTTCTCCATCAACTTTAAATGATAGCTTTGCTGGATATATTAGTCTTGGTTGGAAGTCGTTTTCTTTCAAGGTCCGGAGTACTTCATACCAATCCCTCCTGACATTCCTGACTTGGGTTGAGAAGTCCGGGGTGATTTTTATTGTTTTGCCCCTGTATGTCACCTGTTCTTTTGTTCTTGCTGCTTTTAGGATTCTTTCTTTGGCCTCTATGTTAAACATTTTAATTATTACGTGGTGTGGTGAGGTCCTTCTTTGGTCCTGTCTTAACGGTGTTCTATATGTCTCCTGTATGTGAATATCCAAATCATTTTCTATGTTTGGAAAATTCTCTGAAATTATTTCTTTGAAGAGGTTTCTTATAACCTTGGTCTGAGCTTATAAACCTTCTTCGGTGCCTTTTATCCTTAGATTAGGACGTCTTGTATTGTACTGTATTTCTTGGATGGCCAGGGTGTGTTGTAATATCTTCTGTATATTGTTGACTGTGTTTTCAGTTTTGAATGAACTGTCTTCTAGGAGTGATACCCTGTTTTCCATGTGGTCGAGCCTACTAGAGTTGGTTTCTATTGCAGTCTTTAATTCGTTTATTGACTTCTTAATTCATTCAGAGTTTCTTTCTGATTCTTAGAGTCTCAACTTCCTCCTTCATCTCCTCTATGCTTTCTTTGAGGCCTTTCATCATTCTGAATTCTCCATCTTGCATTTCCTACAGGTCACTATCAGTAATTTCACTTGTTGATGCATTGTTTCTTGTTTCCTCACTGTTCCTCATTCTTGTATTTTCAATTTTGTGTTTCTGTTGCCTCCGCATCATCTTCCTTTCTATGTGTAAGACCTCTTGATGATTCTTGTAGTCCCAATTGGGTCAGTATGCCGCAGGCTGTGGTTCCCTTCCGTCTGGTTGACCGGGGTACGGTGTGTGTGTGTGGGGGGGCACGCAGACTCCGTAGCTCGGGTGTTGGCACATGAGGCGCACTTTGAGGCGCAGTGTTGGGTGTGGGCTCTGAGGTGCAGGTGACGGTGCTGGAAGGTGCCCGGTCTCAGAGGCGCAGGTGCTGAGAGTCACCTGGGCCCCAAGGGATGCGCACATGGACCAGGTCTCAGGTCTCGGGTGGCATCACTGGAGGGTGCCCAGGCTCTGATGCGTGGTGCTGAGGATCTCGTGTGGGCCCTAGGGGGGGTGTGGGCTCCGGGTATCAGGTGGCAGCACCTGAGGGTGCACGGGCGCTGAGGCACAGTGCAGAGGATCAGGCACGGGCCCCAGGGAGGAGCATGGGCTCCTGGATCTCAGGTAGCAGCGCTGGAGCGTGCCCTGGCTCAGAGGCGCCAGAGGGTATCTGGGCTCTGAAGTGTAGCACAGAGGCTCCTGAGCAGGCAAAGGAGGTGCAGGCTCTGGGTCTCAGGTGGCCACGCCGGAGTCTGAAGTGGGGCGCGGGGGTCCGAGGCAGGTCTCGCCGGAGGGCGCTGGAGTCCTAGGCGGGGTGTGAAGGGCTGCCCAGATAGTGCAAGAGGGTATGGGAGTCTGAGGCAGGGCGGGGAGGGCTGCCTGGGTTGCACCGGAGGGTGTGGGAGGGGAGTCCGAAGCAGGGCGGGGAGGGCTGCCTGGGTCGTGCTGGAGCGAGCAGGGGTCCAAGGTAGGGCGGGGAGGGCTGCCCGGGTAATGCTGGAGGGCACGGGGGTCCGAGCCAGGGTGCGGAGGGCCACCCGGATCGCGCCGGAGGGAGCAGGGGTCTGAGGCAGGGAGGGGAGGGCCTCCCGGGTTGCGCTGGAGGACGCAGGGTCTGAGTCGGAGTGCAGAGGGCCGCCCAGGTTGCGCTGGAGGGAGTGGGAGTCCGAGGCAGTGCGGGGAGGGCTTCCCGAGTTGGGCCTGGTCTTGGCCTGCACGATGCAGGGTGTTGGGGATGGCACGGGCTCGTAGCATGGTGGGGGGGAGGTTCGCGGTTCTGGCAGGAGCCCACACTAGGGCAGCCTTTGAAGGGTATTCACGGTCTGCTGCTGGGATGGCCCCACCACTCAGAGTTCTGCTCCAGTTCTTCCTCCCGATTTTATTTCTAATTTGGAAACAGGGTCTCACCAGGTTGCTGAGAGCCTCACTAAATTGCTGAGACTGTCCTTGAACCTGTGATCCTCCTGTCTCAGCCTCCCAAGTACTAGGATTACAAGCATGTGCCACCACACCCGGCTTTAGCTCTGCTTTTGAATTGGGCTCCTTTCCCAAGTCAGCCACTTGTGTGTGCAGCAGCAACTTTTCTAGCTGACCTAGCTCATACTGCCTCGCCTGTGATTCTGCAGCTAGAAAACTATCAGAACTTATGATGCTCTTACTCTTCTTTACTGAATGGAGGATGAAGGGGAAAATGGAGAGACCCCTTGACAGCATCATCAGATAGCTCTTGAAGTAATGGGCTGGGCTGAACCTGAAGCCAAAAAAGGCCTGAACATCATTGGACTCGACTCATTCAAGTTAGCCGATATACTCTGACAGGAGTTGGGAAATGCCTGTAGACCAAACCTGGACTGTACTAACCTGTTTTCTTTTTCTTTCTTTCTTTTTTTTTTTTTGGTACTGGGGATTGAACCCAGGGGTATTCTACCTCCAAGCTATACCCCGAGCCCTATTTTTATTCTTTATTTTGAAACAGGGTCTCAAGCCGGGCGTGGTGGTATACATTTGTAATCCCAGTACTTGGGAGGCTGAGACAGGAGGATTGCAAGTTTGCAGCCAGCCTCAGCTACTTAGTGAGGCCCTCTGCAACTTAGTGAGATCCTGTTTCAAAATAAAGAATAAAAATAGGGCCGGGAGTGTAGCTCAGAGGTAGAATACCCCTGGGTTCAATCCCCAGTATCGGAAAAAAAAAAAAAAAAGAAAGAAAGAAACAGGGTCTCACTCAGTTGTGGAGGGCCTAAGTAGCTGAGACTGCAATCCTCCTGTCTCAGCCTTCCAACTACTGGGATTATCACCATGCCCAGCTTGCGAACACGTTTTCCAAACAAAGCTTCTATATTAGCCTGTGGCTGCTTTCATACTACAACAGCAGGGTTACGTAGGTGTGACAGAGATGTATGGCCTGTGCAGCCTAAAATATTTACTATCTTGACCATTTACAGGATACTTGTGCCAATCAGTGTTATGCAAACCACCTGAGGCCCACAGGCACTGGGACAATGGGTGAGAGCACTCCTTACCTGAGGCTGCGGGAACGGGGCCGCATGGCTGGGGACTGCCGTCCCTCCTCATCTGGCACACTCTCTGTGCTGAAATGCTTTGTCAGAAAGTGGAGCTCATCAGCTGTAGGCTGGAAAGGCAACTGATGCAGCTTTTCTTGTGAGGAACATGATGACTAAAGGGAAAACATTAAAAACAGCATTGAAGACTTGTGCAAGAGCTGTGCAAGAGAGTGGAGAAGGACTGAAATTGCTCAGGGGCATCCTACTCAATGTAAACCCAAAGCAGGTCCTCCTTTCCTGGTTCCCTCTAGCCTGGACTCGACATGACTCTGCCCTTCAGAGTCCTCAGCCCTGATGAAGCCAAGAAACTAGAGTCCTTTGGAGCCCCATGCTGGGAACTAGACCCAGACCTTCATGAGGTGTGAGAACTCCCTAACACCCAGAAAGAGCCTTTGGGGTGGCAAAAAGTAGATTACTTTGCATGGACATTTTTTGCCTTCAATGACACTTCCAGCTAATTGGAATGGTAAGTGATGAACAAATCATGCTTCCTAGTTCAGGAAATGTTCCAGGTTTGCCCAGCCGCAAGGGACATCCCCACAAGTTTCCCCATCACAGCCTTGAGCGTGCTGCCCTGGGGACAGCGCAGCAACGTTTCCTTTTGGGTGTTAGCCAGAGAAGAACTGGCTTTGTGAGGTTGAGAAGGCTATGCCCAGAAACAAGAGATACCACGAGGCAGGAAAATCCACCAGAGAAGAAAACTACTTTTAAATCTGGACCTGAAGATTAGATTTGATTTGAAAACCATCATGAATTCTAAACATGGCTCAATGACTGGAAATTCCTGACAAAGAACCTACCAATCACAACACACCATTTGAGGGAGGGTGCAGTAGCCCTGCAGGAAGCCCACAGAGGTAGCTGCTGCCATGGCAACCCACAGGACTCCAGGATCACTGAGCTCCCCCTTTACCTGACAAGAGTAAAAGAGCAGGCAAGCCTAACACCACTGGCCCAATTTCTTTTTCTTTCTTTTCTTTTCTTTTCTCTTTTCTTTTCTTTTCTTTTCCTTTCTTTTCTTCTTTCTTTCTTTCTTCTTCCTTCCTTCCTTCCTTCCTTCCTTCCTTCCTTCCTTCCTTTCTGTCTTTTTGTCTTTCCTTTCCTTCCTTCTTCTTTCTTTCTTTCTCTCTCTCTCTTTCCTCCCTCCCTCCCTTTCTTCTTTCTTTCCTTTTCTTTCTTTCTTTCTTTCTTTCTTTCTTTCTTTCTTTCTTCTTTCTTCTTCTTTCTTTCTTCTCTCTCTCTCTCTCTCTCTCTCTCTCTCTCTCTCTCTTTCTTTCTTTTTTTTTTGTGGTACTAGGGATGGAACCCAGGGGCGTTCTACCTCTGAGCTACATCCCCAGCCTGATTTTATTCTTTTATTTTGAAACAGTGTCTTACTAAGTTGCAGCAGACCTCACTAAGTTGTCGAGGATGGCCTCAAGCCTGCGATACTCCTGTCTCAGCCTCCCAAGTACTAGGATTACAACCGTGCGCCACCATGTCCAGCTCCACTGGCCCAATTTCTACTAACCAACTGATCAAGGGTCTAAGGTTTAAATATCTAAATTTAAGTCTAAATTTAGACTTACAGCTGCAGCACAGAGGGAACTCTGCTGCTACAAGGTCAACACCAAGTGAAAAACTGACTCTTTGGTGGAATGTTATAGTACATGAAGTTGTAAACAGATAGTAAGAGGTATTCACAGGGCTCTGTCTTGGCCACGTTTTTATAGATGATTTGGATCAAGGCTACAAACAGAATCTTCACCCAACTAACATGAAGCAGTGGGACAATGTAAATGGTATCCCAACAGCCAAGGTGGCACATGCCTATAATCCCAGTACTTGGGAGGATGAAACAAGAGGATCACAGGTTCAAGGCCAGCCTCAGCAACTTGACAAGACTCTCAACAACCTAGCAAGACTCTGCTTCAAAACAAAACAAAAAAAAAATTTAAAAAGGGCTGGGGGGTAGCTTGGAGGTAGAATGTCCCTGGGTTCAATCACTAGTACCACAAAACAAACAAACAGATAAATAAAAAGGACTGAGGGTGTAGCTCAGAGTTGTAGAACACTCTTGGGTTTAAACACTAGTACCTAAATAAATAAATGAATAAATAAAGTATCCCAATAAACTGGAGAAATGGGTTGAGTGTGTTAAATTTACTGAACATACACACACACACGACTCTTATCTTGGGTTTAAAAAAAATCACTTTGAAAGCCAGGCATGGTGGCACATGCTTGTAATCCCAGTACTTGGGAGGCTGAGACAGTAGGATCGCAGGTTCACAGCCAGCCTCAGCTACTTAGTGAGGTCCTCTGCAACTGAGTGAGACCCTGTTTCAAAATAAAGAATAAAATATAGGGCTGGGATGTAGCTTGGAGGTAGAATGCCCTTGAATTCAATTCCCAGTACCACCAAAAAAAAAAAAAAAAAATTGCTCTGAGTAAAGAATTGTGGAAAAGGGGGTGTTCATTAGGAAAAGATCTTAAGCTTAGCTGTCAAGGACCAATAAGACCTTTGGATTAATTTAAGAATAATAGCTATGCCGGGCATGGTGGTACATGCCTATAATCCTAGTACTTGGGAGGCTGAGACAGGATGATTGCAGATTTGAAGTCAGCCTCAGCAACTTAGCAAGACCCTGTTTCCAAATTAAAAAAAAAATAGGACTGGGGGTGTAACTCAGAGGTAGGATGCCTCTGGGTTCAATCCCCAGCACCACACACCACACACCACACATACACACACACAAATAGCTAGCCAAGTGTGGTGGTGTACACCTATAATCCCAGGACTTGGGATTATAGAGTTGCTATACAAGTTAGTGACTCTAATCAATCTATTGAGACCCTGTTTCAAAACAAAAAAATAAAAAGGGCTAGAGATGTAGCTTGGAGTTAGAATGCCCTGTATACCACAAACAAACAAAAAGTAATATCTAGGTCAAGGGAACTAAATGATACTCCTTTTTCCCTGCTTGGGATTCATGACTATAGATAAACGGAGCAGAGAAGACCTAAAGAATAGTGGAAGAAATGGGGATAGGGTCATGAAGTCTATGGCCTCCAAATCCTAAAACACTTACTACTTGACTCTTTTTTTTTGTACTGGTGGTTGAACCCAAAGGCATTCTACCTCCAAGCTATACCCCAGCCCTTTTCATTTTTTATTTTGAAGCAGGGTCTTGCTAAGTCACTAAGGGCCTCACTAAGTTGTTGAAGCTGAGGCTGGCCTCAAACCTGCGATCCTCCTGTCTTACTCTCCCAAGTACTAGAATTACAGGCGTGGGCCACCACAGTCAACTACTACTTAACTCTTCACAGAAAGTTTGCCAACCCTGTTATCCTAGCTTTACTAGAATGTTGCTTAAAGAGGAGGATTCATTTTAGGGTTAATTGTGCATGGTAGCAATGAGCATGTCTGTTGTGTTTTAGGCTAGAATTTCTTCTAAAAGAAATGTGAGTTGTAGAGACAGGCCCCAGCCTTTTGTTGATACACATCACACTTGGATATCAAATAATCACTCTTCCCTCCCTTTTTGAAAGGGTAAGGTGAAGAAGGAGGAGTAAAGTCTGCCAGGGATTTGGAACACAGAGAGGGTTATATGCTCTTGGTTGTAGTTCTATAAAAATGGTTGGGTGGCATGGGAACTATGCATAGGATCCCCCATGCCCAGCCTCACTGGCAAAGCAGAAGTCACCTTCAACCACTCCTCTGGCTCCACCAGAAAAAACAGACACCAAGGAAGGGTCCTGGTTAACCCTTTCAAAGGCATTTATGGATCTGGCTATGGCTGTGAAAGGTCACCAGCCCTCTGCCCCACGCAGCCCTATCCCAAAGCAACCTGTTTGAATTTGGCTTTGGAGGAATAGTTAAGAAACATTTTTTTTTTTTTTTTTTGCGGTACTGGGGAATTGAACCCAGGGGCATTCTACCTCCGCGCTACACCCCCGGCCCTATTTTTTTATACTTTATTTTGAAACCAGGTCTCACGAAGTTGCAGAAGGCCTCACTAGGTAGAGAGATAGAGAGAGACAGAAAGAGAGACAGAGAGAGAGCGAGAGAGAGAGCTGAGGCTGGCTGCGAACCCGGATCCTCCGGTCTCCGCCTCCCAAAGTACTGGGATTACAAGCGTGCGCCACCACGCCCGGCTTAAGAAACATTTTATAGCATTGAATGGAGAGTAATAACCTGTAAGGATCAGGAGGAAGGGCGTATGGCCACAGATATGGTTACTCACTGAGACAGTGGAGCTAGGAGTGTTGGTTCCATAGCCTGAAGAAGGCAAAGAGGCCAAAGACCAGCGCCGACCATCAGTCCTATGTAAGAAAAAGAATATTAGGCAGTTCCTACAGGTCCCCACCCTGAGCCCAGGACATGCCTGACTATCAGCATTTGGGGGCAGTTGATTAACTGGTGGGCTCCTCCTTGTCTTAAAATAGCATTGCTCAGTCCAGCACATGCTCTCGTGTCTCTCTTACATGGGCCTATTGATGTGTTTTTTCCACTGTAGGAACAGACACTTCTGGCTATAAAGGAGTTCATGGTTTTGAATAAAAGCATCTGTTACATATCAATGTGAGTTTGGAATAAATATTTTATTTATTTATTTTTTTGCGGTACCGGGGATTGAACCCAGGGGTGTTCTACCTCCGAGCTACACCCCCAGCCCTATTTTTTATACTTTATTTTGAAACCAGGTCTCACTAAGTTGCGGAGGGCCTCACTAACTAGCTGAGGCTGGCCGCGAACCCGGATCCTCTGGTCTCCGCCTCCCAAGTACTAGGATTACAAGCATGCGCCACCACGCCCGGCGGAATAAATATTTTAATACTTTCAACTTATTCACTTTCAGAGAAGCAATGACAGAGGACTCTAGATAAAGGCATCGTCACAAGGACAGAACTGCCACTGAAATGCAGCTCTATTTCCTTTTTTCCCCCTTGAGACAAGGTTTCCCTATGTTGCCCAGGCTGGCCTTGAACTCCTAACTCCAAGTGATCCTCCTGCCTCAGCCTCTAGAGTAGCTGGGACTACAGGCATGTACCACATGCTTGGCTTTATTTCCTTTGTTGAAGAATCCATGTGAAGGGCTCTTCGGTCTTCCCAGGTCAGTGGGTTGGCAGTCAGGAAGAAGTGTGTCACCATCTGGGTCTTAACTGAACATCAATTGATGGCAAATAGTTACAGGCTGCCTAGGATCCATTAGGACCAGTGAAATCAGTCTTTGAGAATATTTGCCAGAGAGTGACAATAATGGAGGTGGCATATCTTTGGCTGTATATGAATCTTTGGGGGAGGCTTCCTGCTGCTCTCAAAAGTATACCCTAAGCTGGACGTGATGGCGCACACCTGTAATCCCAGTACTTGGTAGGCTGAGACAGAAGGATCGCAGGTTCAAGGTCAGCCTCAGCAACTTAACAAGACTGTTAGCAAGTTAGCAAGACCCTGTTTTAAAATGAAAAAATAAAAAGGGCTGGGAGTGTAGCTCAGAGGTAGAATGCCCCTAGGTTCAATCCCCAGTACCCTCCCCCCTAAAACACACACACACACACAGTTACATGCTTTACTATAGCAGAGAAAGATTAAGCAGGTATCTGATTTGAAGCTTTTATAATATGGATATGTGATTCTTTGTCTGGACTGTGGGATGTGGCATAAAGTATTCTTTTCTGTAGAGCTTGGAGGGTATAGCCTGCTGAGGTTGAAGCTGGAGAAAAATTTCTTTGCTGCTGTTCCCAGAATCTTAAGAGCATCAACAATGGAGGATCTTTAGAAGTTAAGTTCTTATTACAATTTACAGAGAAAACTTTAAGACCCAGAGATTTAGAAGATTTGTTCAAGGCTTTGTAGTTATGGCAGGGAGTTGGGGGAAAGGAGGAAGATGAAAAGAGGAATAAACCTTGGTAAGGTTTCTTTTGAAGCACTCTTCCCTACCTTCACCAATACAGAGCAGCTTTTCTACTAGGCTCTGTAAGGGAAAATCCCAGGATTCCATGCCACATACACATAACTCAAACTTCATGCCACCTAGGCAGCCAGCACATGTAAATTAGAACTCTGCTGGAACCTCATCTCTAAGGTAAAGAAATATCCAGGAGGGTGCTAAAACATGATGTTCTCTCTGACCTCTTTGCTGGGTCCTGGGCGCTCTACAGAAGAGTCATTCAATTCCAGGAAAACAGCTCAGCAAAGATGAGACAAGTGTAACTCAGAGATGGATTTCCTAAGCCCTTGTTTTTCTCCCCTAAGCCCTTGTTACATACACTTCTTCAAATGTGATTTTCAATCTTTTAGATAAAAATAGAAACCAATTGCATAGCAGCCACTTTTCTGCATACTGAAGAGCAGGGGCCACCTGAGTCAGAGCAAAATGCCTCCACAGAGCCAGGTACAGGGGTGCACACCCGTAATACCAGTACTTGGGAGGCTGAGATAGGAAGATCTCAAGTTCGAGGCCAGCCTCAGCAACTTAGCAAGACCCTGTTTCAAAACAAAAAGTTAAAAGGACCAGGTGTGGTGGCACATGCTTGTAATTCCAGTACTTGGGAGGCTGAGACAGGAGGATCACAGGTTCGAGAGCCTCAGCCATTTACTGAGGCCTTCAGCATTTAGTGAGACCCCATTTCAAGACAAAAAATAAAATAAGGCTAGGGGGTAGCTTGGAGGTAGAATGCCCCTGGGTTTAATCCCCAGTACCAAAAAATAAATAAAATAAGTAAGGGCTAGGGGTGTAGTTCAGAGGTAGGATACCCCTGGGTTCCATCGCCTATATGCCACTTCCCCCCAAAAAAAACCCCAAATCCATCAAAGGATGTCTCTATTTCCTCTTTCTGGCCTCCTCACTGGCAAAATGAGGAAAGTTGTGAGAATGTAGGTGACTTGTCCCCAGGCTCAGGAGTTTGGAACAATTCAGCAGTTCCTGGCTCCATACATATGAGCTCGGAGCCTCGGTTTCAGCAGGTAGTGGGGGAATCCTAGAAAGGCCTCTGTGCTAGATATAAAAGGCCCAATGTTCATACCCACAGTCAGAGAAGAATCATCACAACCAGTTCTTTCACCAAACACAAAATCATAAGCCATATTGTTTGGCCATGCATAGCAGCAGCCCAGCCCTTCTCCCCATCACACCCATGATTACCTGTCTGTTCTGTGGCCATGGCTGCAGTGAAAAGACATACATTACAATGAGAACCAAAGTGAACCAGAGTCATCTGTTTGACCCCTAGCATCTGGTCTAGCTTAGCAGAAGCAAACTTTCTGTTTAGGAATGTGTAGTAACTGAAGCAAAGTTGTAGGACTGATGGATTGATCTGTAGCATCTCATTAAATCTGTCTTGTGTATAATATTCCAAACCAATGTGATCCTGTAGGGCTCCAGACTGACCTCTGTAACCAGGAACCAATAATTTCTGATACCCCCTTTGGCAGGGGTGAGGTACTCCTCCCCATCCAATCAATAACTAGTAGTTTTCCCTACTGTGTTCCATAAGAGGACAGCACAGGGTTCCATGGTCCATGCACATGATTCAATCATCTCCTACAGACCTATCTGGGTGTCAGTGGTAATACCAGGCCTCAAACCTCCAGGCTTCAGAAGCCTAAATGAAGGAGAAACAAGGGCATCAATGGAACCTGCTGTTCCCTTTGCCTAGGATAGTCTATACGCCTGTGTCCTACACCCGACATGGCAGCTGCTTCTTATCCTTCAGAGTGGCCTTGTGTGAGCACACAGTGGGGATGCTCCAGCCTGCTCTCTTCCTATTCTTTCATTCAGCGTCATGTGCTTCCCCATCATGGTGAGTATCACAGTTCATAACTATGTATTTCTTTGTTTGTTCACTTATTGTCTGTCTCCCTCACCACTTGTTTGATCAATAAGCATTGGTTGAGTGCTTATTATGCACCAAGAGACACAGTTTTCAACAGGATAAAGGTCTCTTTATTAAAGGTGATTTGATTCTGGTTGAGGTGAGAAAGAAAGCATGCAAAAAGAAAATATCACATACTGGAAAGTACTAATTAAAAAATAAAACTGGATGATTGAGGATGACAAGGGGGGAGTCTTTAGATTATGTGATTAGGGAAGGTCTATCTAAGGAGACAAGAGTTAAGATGAGATATGAATGACAAGAAGCTCTGAGGGAATAGCATTTCTTACAAAGGAAACAATAAGTACATAGACTCTTATCTAGTAAGACTAAATTTCAAGAAAGTAGGGACTATGTCTATTTTGTTACCCCCATATAACTAAGCATAGTGCCTGGCTCAAAGTCAGTTCTAAGTAAATATTTATGGAATGAATAAAAAATAACCCAATGCCACCTGTGGGGATCTGGTCACAGGTTCTGCTATCCCAGTTTATCTGAGGCTTAATTTGATGCTACAGTTCACACACAGTCCAGGGAGGAAACATGGGAGAAATCTTTCTAGATGGTCTGGAAAAACAAATATATAAATCTAGCAGGTTGTTATATTGTAAGTTACCCTACTCAAATCCTTGATTAATGAATTGGAAGTTACTTAGGGTAGGAGAGATGAGTCCACAGAACAAACCTGGATGAGATTTCTTTTTTTTTTTTTTGTGGTACCGGGGATTGAACGCAGGGGCAACTACCTCCGCGCTACGCCCCCGGCCCTATTTTTTATACTTTATTTTGAAACCGGGTCTCACGAAGTTGCGGAGGGCCTCATTAAGTAGAGAGAGAGAGAGAGAGAGAGAGAGAGAGAGAGAGAGAGAGAGAGAAACAGGGAGAGAAGCTGGGCGTGGTGGCGCACACCTGTAATCCCAATACTTGGGGAGGCGGAGACTGGAGGATCCAGGTTCGTGGCCAGCCTCAGCTCTCTCTCT
>PVJS01022597.1:7433-30483 GCA_004027185.1 Glis glis
GTCCCTATTTTTTTATACTTTATTTTGAAACCGGGTCTCACGAAGTTGCGGAGGGCCTCACTAGGTAGAGAGAGAGAGAGAGAGAGAGAGAGAGAGAGAGAGAGAGACAGACAGACAGACAGACAGGGAGAGAGAGAGCGAGAGAGCTGAGGTTGGCCACGAACCCGGATCCTCCGGTCTCCGCCTCCCAAAGTACTGGGATTACAAGCGTGCGCCACCACGCCCGGCTAGGATGTATCCTGATTCTAACAGGCTTGTTTTCCAGCCTCTGTCTTGGGCTTTGTTGCCTACCTGTCAGTAAAATAGACTTTTTCTTGGTTGCTTGTAACTGATCTTTATTGACTAGTTACTATGTGTTGAGCACAGTGCCAACTATGGTATATACATTGTTTCATTTTGTCTTTTCAACATCCTCCAGAGATTCCCAAATAGCCTTAATCCTGATACTAGTTCATGTTGATTGAAAATAAATATTAGGCTCTACATATTAACTTATTAGGCTTCACATGTTAACTTACTTAGTCCTCATGAAATAGGCCTAGGAAGATCAACAGCAGGCCAAGCTCTCCAGGGCCCAGGCTGATAGTTTCTTTCTCCCTTTTCCCCTTGCTTAGGGATTTGAATTTCTTTTTTTAGAAGTGGGAGAAAATGAAGGCTAAATATATGCCAATTTGGAACTCTGGCTGTATGATTATTTGCTTTAGCTTCCAAGTTTTGGGGTCTAATCAATTAACTGAATCAACACAGAAAAACTTGGTCATTCTTAGAATTCACTGAACTCACCCTGAGGAACTCCACTGGCTTCTGACAGGGAATCAGAGAGAAAAGGTCGGGTTGCATGGCAGAAAGATCCCATCTACAGTGCGACTATTTACAACAGAGACACAGTGAAGTTGCTCTAGTTACTCGTTTCTTGGGAATAGTTTCTATTTTGGCTTCCAATTCAGGTACTTGCTGGGGCTGGGGCTATTTGTATTTTCTCATTAACAATTTCATCAGAACTTCTGTCTGGGAAAGATTCTGAGGCCAGAGAGCCTGCAGGGTGGTGGATACATGGTTGTTCCCTTGGTCACAGTCCATGGGAGTGATGTGGTCTGTGCTTTTGCTAAAGCAGGAAATGAAGCACCCAGCACCCATTTTTTCACCTCTGTGCTGGGAGCTACACATGGAGATTTAAAATGAGCATTCCTGGACATTAAGGGCAGAATATGTCACCATCTCACTAGGTCACTGAAGGATTTAAGAGAGCTTGAGTCATAGTAATACTCTGTCCCATTTGAAAGCTGTTCAAAACGTTGGCATGTTTATTAGATTGGTCTTGTTATTAACCCGTGAAGCTGGCAGAGTAGATATAATACCTGCTTTTTGGTGAGCAGACCAAGATCCCAAGATAGTATTTAATTATCCAGGTGACAATATAGAGGTTTTGCTGTTTTAAGTCTAAACATATTAACTCTAGATGTCTCTCTCCCTTTTAAAAATTGCACCAAAATGGAGAATGTGTACTCTTGATTAAATTTTTAGCAGATGAGAGCTAAAAGCGAGGTTCAGAAGCCACCATGTTCAGGCCGTCAGGCTGGCAGGCCAAGAAGAATGTGATCCCTCTACTTCCTAAAAGTCCTGTGTGAAGGTTCCAGTGGGGTCTTGGTTCTGGAAGAACATCAGTATTTGACCATTCAGGGATCAAACTCCACCCATTTTGTTTGGAAGCGTGAAGAGTCAGCGTGGCCTTAGAATGGCGTGCGTACTCAAGGTATTGGAACTTCAGGTTGGCCCTACTGTGTCTGCTTGGATGTGAGGTTTTCCTGCCCCATCAAGGAGGCAATTATTTTCCTGAGAGCAGTGTATTAACTACAGGTTGAACATCCCTAACCTGAAAATCCAAAATCTGAAATACTGAGAAATCAAAACTTTCTGAATGCCACCATCGTGCTCAAAAGTGTTTGGATTTTGGAGCATTTTAGGTTTTTAGATTAGGGATGTTCCACTGTAAAGTCTGTGCAAATATTCTGAAATCCCCAAAACTATGAAATGGACACATGTCTGCTTCTAAACATTTTGAATAAGGGATACTCAACCTGTAATAGGTTGATTTGAAGTCACTAAAAATTTCCTGGGAACTGAATAAATATTAATTATATATTATACATGTAAACTATATATCCTCTAGTATATGCATGACATCTGGTCCTTTAAGAAATCCAGGCCCACACACCTAGCACGCACCAACTGGCTGGTAGGTCTAAGAGATAACGCTTTAATATTTTGCTGTTCCTTGCTCCTTACTAACTTCCTTATTCTCATATCTCCTGCCTTCTTTGCTAGGAGACTCTGACTCATAGTTCCTTCTGGTTTCTGTGCTGTGTGTTTTTATATGGTATCTCCAGTGTCTGACGCCTGGCTTCCCACCCTTCTGGAACACTTGGACCTGCCTCATGTTCCTTGATCTAGTGTCCCCATCCTGATGCTGCCCTGGCTTACCCCCAACACCAAGCCATGGGACCCTTTTTACTTGCAGGAAGAGAGGGTGGAAGCAATTGGGGTGGGGAAGAAGAGTTGGTCTCTTACTACCGCTAGGTGGCTCTGTGTAGGGGTGGGGGTATGATTTGGCCAGTAGCATTTTCAAAACATGCATGGATTCTATTGGAAGTGTTACAGTACTTTTTGAAATCTGTGTTTTTATTTAAATATTCCCAGATTCGATATTAAATTTTATCTTAGAAAAATGTCCCTGAAACTTTTGGAAGTGCTGCTACAAACAGAAAATGTATCACACACTTGAAATTTTGAGGGACATTGTACCTTAGTATACTTATTATCTTCTGGTTGGCAAAAGAGATACAGCGAAAGTATTTTTAACAAAGAATTCCCTCCCCCAGAATAAGGCAAGAGTTGATGGAACTCAACTGTGAGGTGCTCAAAATCAAGGGAGAAAAAAACTGTAGGAGAGTGAATACAGAGATTTAGATAAGAAAAACTTTCTCTTGCAGACTCCACAAGTTTGAAAGAATAATAAAACATATGAAACTATATGTATTGAATCATAACAAGGCAACTGACCCACATAACATGGCATTCTAATTAAAATAAAATTGAAATAATGTTAACTATTGAAATAATTGCTGCAGAACATAATGGATGTGTCTGGGAGTGTGGGCAGGGAGTGAGCTTACTCAGAAGAGAGCAGACAATATTATGTCTGAAGTCAAAACATCAGAGTTCTAGGCTCAGTTCTTGCATTCACCAACTGTGTAATATATAATTCTTATTTTCTTCTTCAAAGCCTGAGTTTCTTCATTTACAAAATAAAAGCCTAAGACAAGATGATTGCTAAAGTTTTCTTAAACTCTAACATAAATAACTCTATAAATTCTTAGGTTTTCAGATTTACCTAAAATTTCACTTGTTCTGATGGTTTTCTCCATGCAAAAGATGCCCCACGTGTACAGGCACCTTCTTCTCAAGTGAGCCATGTGTTTCTTTGAATTCAGCCTAATAATCAAAGCCAAGAAAATGAGAGGAAAGGCTTTGTTTTGTGTTTTATTTTTAGGTATATGTGTGAAAGTAAGAAAATAGGAAACACAGGGGAAAGTTTAAAATCCCATCTTTAGGAAGGAACCAACGAAGGACATAAACCTTGTGCCAATGTAATATTTATGAGTGAACCTTTGCATGTCTCTGGCTACAGAGCAGTGTGCAGAACCTTAGCTTGCAGCAGCAGGACATTGAAATGCGACTGCACAGGCTACAGGGACTCCTCAGCAGGCTCTATATGTCCCTTTCCCTTTTAAAAATGCAGCAAAATGGAGAATGTGTACTCTTGATTAAGTTTTTAGCAGATGAGAGGTAAAAGCAAGGTTCAGAAGCCATTGTGTTCAGACCAGCAGGCTGGCAAGCCAGGAAGAATGCTATACTTCTATTTTCTAAAAAATCCCATGAGAAGGTTCCAGTGGGGTCTTGGCTCAGCTCAGCTGTGCTCAGCTGCGCTGCAGTTGCCAACGCTGGGCCAAGTTCCTGTTGTACCCTGTCACTCATGAGTTTCCACATGGAGCTGGGTGGTCAGGGATGCACAAGGCCAGGCCAGGCATGACCTGGTGGTGGAAATGAGAGTCCACAGTCTCGCTTAGCATTCCTGATCAATCCAATAAAGCTGTTTTACCATATTACTCTCTTTAACTTTCATTCTGTGGGCAGGCTTGAGGTGTGGACTATACAACTTGACACCACTGGACACATTCCAGGGTGGAACACAATCCACAGTCTTAAAAATTCCCCCCTATGACTAATATGTTGAATATAAAAAGATGACATCTCCTAAAATTAATGAGACATCTGGGTCACCTCTCACTCACCAGGGCAACTGTATCCCCAAGAGGGATTTTATGATGGATAAGACTGGTTTCTATGCTCACAGTCTACAAATAAGTGTAGGATAATCAGACAAGCACATTGCTTATTAAGGTAGAATGTCTTAAATACAGTATGTGTTTCAAGTGAAGGGGCTACTTTGAGCAATGGCACTGAAGGCTAGAAAAGCAAAGGGTATACACGAAGAATCTTGAAGGGTTGAACAAGGTATCTATAAGGCAGCAGTCAAGTAGAGTATTAGTATTAGTATTAGTGTTAGAATTAGTATTAGTGTTAGTATTAGTACTGGGGATTGAGCCCAGGGACATTCTACCTGAGAGACACCCCCAGCCCTTTTTATTTATTTTATTTATTTTTAAACAGGTTTCACTAAGTCACTGAGGCTGGCCTCAAACCTGCAATCCTCTCAGCCTCCCAAGTACTGGGATTACAGGTGTGTGCCACCACACCCAGTGAGCTGGCATTATTTTGTGGGAGTTTTTTCTTTCTGGGAAGAGAAGTTTGAACTTACAGTAACAAAGGAGTCCTGGATGATTTAGGAATGAGTGGGTGGGTGGATAATTAAGAGACTGATTTAGAAAGAACCTTATGGAAACTGTGTTTGGGATGATTTCCACTTGGAGAGAGGGGGGATATTCAGATGCTGGGTAGAAGAATGCAGAGATCTTGGCAGGAGAAATCATTGTCTTTGAGAAACATACCTGCTCTACAATAATCAGTGACTATTGTTCATGGAAACAACTCTAGAGAGGTGTGGAACAGTAAGAGAAGGATGCATAGTAAGAACAAACTTTCTCATGTGAGAGCAAGCCTCGACTCATTCGCTGAATGGCACCAGTTCACCCAGGAGAGTCTGCAGCCACCTCCCCATCCCCATCATCCGGTAGTGCTCTGTGTACTAGCATAGTACCTGGGTGCAGCCCATACCACTAAATCACATCCTCAATCCCTTTCTCCTTAGGAAAGGTGATCAACTCATTTGTAACAGCCAATCATTGGTACCATAGTAAGTAAGAAGTGTCTAGCTCCCAGACCTTAACCTGACACTTACTGCAATAAGCTCACATTTGTGTTGGCCTTTAGAATCAGTTTTTAGGTAAAGTCTTCTGATCAGGCTCAGTTCTATCATTGATATTTAGCCCAATGATACATTGACCTTTTGCACCAACAACATGAGAGCAACATAGCAAAGGCAGCTTGGTTAATAATTTGGTAATCAAAAAAGTTAAGTAGAATTAGCTTTATTAAATTTGTAGCATATGTCTGACACTGCAACAAACTACGGGAATACATAGTAGTGAGCTTCAAAGAACTCATACTATAGTTGAGGAATTGGGATTGAAGTGTAAATTGGCATATTCTATTTGGCTGGTGATGCTACGATACGTATCAAAATGTACACATCTTCTGACTGTGTGATTCTCTTTCCAAACATTTGCCCTAAAAAAGTAATCCAGGATTTGTGAAAAGATTTGTTCAAAAGGATGTCTATTTAGATATTTATAACAATAAACCACTGGAAACATCTTAAACAATGCTCCAAATAAATAAGTAATGACTTTTTTATATGGTAGAATATTCTGTAGCCAGTAAAATTATGTTAGAGTATACTCCAGGTCAGAGTGTATCTTATTTAACAGCTAATAAGTTTGAATTATAATACAAATATTTGGGCTTCCATTTGTACTGCTGCCCTGGGTCCTCCAAGGGCAGGGTTAAGAGGCTGGAGTGAAGCACACAGCAGGTGCTCTACAAATACTTTCTTTTTTTAACAATGCTTTTTGATTAGTTGATGAACATATGTGAGATTCTGAAGTCGTATAAACTATAGACAACATGTCCACTGAGATGACTTAGAACCAGCTTTTAACCATAATGGTGCCTTTTATCATAAAACTAATCCCTTCATCTGAAGCAGCCAGAACTCTGGCTCCTGTCCTCCCAAGTATGTGCCGTGTGCTTCCCCGAGCCTATTCCCCAGTCCAGTGGCTTCCAACCTGCTTGCTCATTTGAATTACCTGGGAGCTTCAAAGTAACCGCCTTTGGAATTCATCCCCAGAGATCAAAATTCAATTAGTCTGGGGTATGGCCTGGGCATTGGGATTTTTAAGCAATCCTCAGATCATCTCATTGGGAACTGCCCCAGGAGGCCTTTTCTCCTTTTGTTCTCTACTTCCTATCCATTTTTTAAATCTACAATTTCAAGTATCAATTGTGGATAACTTTTTCTTGATCCATTCCTACTCTCTGTAGAGACATGATTATGCGTCATTTAATGATCGTGTGTGCCTGAATGATATTTCCCAGGCAAAATTCAACGTTTAAAATGTTGTTCCCACTTTCTACTTTAATGAGGACAATAGTGTCAATATTTACAATCTGTACCAACTCAGAGATATATGAGGACCCACTCTCTAGTTTCTTCCTTACCCTCTTGAACCCAGAGCCATTCAAGCTTATGTTGAACCTCCCAAGATTTTTCAGAAATTGTTCTTTGAAAAATGGGTCTCAAGCATGAGTTTGTAAACTCATTTAGAAAATAAGTAAGCCCGATAAGAGGAAGGAATATCCATAGGTTAAAATAAACCCTAAGCCAGAAAAGAGGATTGTGTCCTTGTCTCTGCCAACATGTAACTCATACCCAAAGTGATTCGATACCACCAAAAAGTGCAGGACAATTCCTAAAGTCTTTTGTAGTTTCCTGGTATGGGGAACAAGTCAATTTCCATTAAAATAAAAATGTTTAAAAAATTGTGGCCAGAGTGGTGGCACATGCCTGTAATCTTAGCACCTAGGAGGCTGAGACAGGAGGATCGCAGTTTTGAGGGCAGTCTCAGCAACTTATCGAGATGCTATTTCAAAATAAAAATGGCTGGGGGTGTAGCTCAGAGGAAGAATAACCCTGAGTTCAATCTCTAGTTCAAAAGAAAGAAAGAAAGAAAAAATTAAATACTTTAAAGAGATCAACAATCCATTCCCATGATGCCTAAACTCACCCACTTTTCTTTATAACTGACTTTGTCATCCAGATTGTATCTCCCCTATGAATGAGAACTTACTATGTCAATGTTTTTATCCTTTGATTTTTTTAACATTTGAATCAGTTTTCCATCCATTTTCCTGCAAATGACATAGTTTTGTTCTTCTTTATGGCTGAGAACAATTCCATTGTGTATATATACCACATTTTTGTTATCCATTCATCTATTGACAGATACCTAGATTGGTTTCATAATTTAGTTATTGTGAATTGTGCTGCTATAAACATGGATATGCATGTATCACTATCGTATTCTTACTTCCTTTTGGAAAAATACTGAGGAATGGTATAGCTGGGTTATATGGTGGTTCCATTCCTAGTGTTTTGAGGAACCTCCATACTGATCTCCATAGTGGTTGTACTAGTTTGCAGTCCCACCAACAGTGTATAAGAGTTCCTATTTTCCCACATCTTCACCAGCATTTATTATTGTTTACATTCTTGATGATTGCCATTCTAATGAGTTAGATGGAATCTCAGTGCAGGTTTGATTTACATTTCCCTGATTGCTAATGATGTTGAACATTTTTTTCATATATTTATTGGCCTTTTGCATTTCTGCTTTTGTGAAGTGTCTAATCAGTTCAACTGCCTTTTTTTTTTTTTTGCGGTACCGGGGATTGAACCCAGGGGCGTTCTACCTCTGAGCTACACCCCTAGCCCTATTTTTTATACTTTATTTTGAAACTGGGTCTCCCGAAGTTGTGGAGGGCCTCACTAAGTAGCTGAGACTGGCCGCGAACCCGGATCCTCCGGTCTCAGCCTCCCAAGTACTGGAATTACAAGCTGTGTGCCACCACGCCTGGCTCAACTGCCCATTTTTTGATTGGGTTATTTGTTTTTAGTGTTAAGTTGTTTAAGTTCTTTATATATTCTAGATATTAGTCCTCTATCAGAGAAGTAGCTGGCCAAGATTTTCTCCCATTCTGTAGGCTCTCCAGATTCTTGATGGTTTCCTTTGCTGCACAGAAGCTTTTAAATTTGATATCATTCCATTTATTGATTCTCAGTTTTATTTCCTAAGCTTTAGGGATCTTATTAAGGAAGTCTCTACCAGTACCTATAAGTTGGAGAGTTGATCCTATGCCCTCTTCTAGTAATTGCAGTTTCTGGTTTAGATTCTATGTCTTTGATCCACCTTAAGCTGACTCTTATGCAGAGTGAGAAAATAGGGGTCTAATTTCATTCATTTATATATGGATATCCAGTTTTCCCAGCACCACTTGTTGAAAAATCTGTTTTTGGATCCTTTGTTAAAAATCAACTGGCTATACATGTAAGGATTTGTTTCTGTATCTTCTATTCAATTCCATTGGTCTATGTGTCTGTTTTTGTGCCAATACCATGCTGTTTTGGACTATAGCTCTGTAGTATGATTTAAGGTTGGGTATTGTGCCCAGCAGCCTCAAAAATACTTAGGAATAAATCTAACCAAGGAGGTAAAAGACCTCTACAATGAAAACTACAGAATACTAAAGAAAGAAATTGAAGAAGACCTTAGAATATGGAAAGATTGCCCATGTTCTTGGATAGGCAGAATAAATGTCATCAAAATGGCTCAACTACCAAAAGCAATCTATAAATTCAATGCAATCCCTATAAAAATATCAATGTCATTCTTCATACTGATTTTTTAAAGCAATTCTTATAAGGCTCTAACTAGTAATTTATTGTTTCTTTGCCTCTTGCTTCAGGATGGCATACATAAATACGGACACTGACATTCTATCTTAATTAATCTGCTTCTTCAACTGGGAGGGTTGAGACAGGCCCCATATAGTATGAGACTCTGGAGCACACCTGACCTTCGTTTAAAATATTTTGACCCAAGAGAAAATCATTCCACCTGGAAGGGCAACTAAAGTCCCAAATAAGCAACCATCCCAAAGAGATGGGTATCCAGGAGCAACAGGGAGAGAGAGGTCCTACTGTGTGGTGATGCTGAAGGGTGTCAGGGAGAATTGGGACCATTTGAATCACTTTTCTGCTTTTCATCTTCTGATGACTGACCATTGCAATTAGAATAAAACCCCAAATGCCTTATACCAAGATCCACAAAAGTCCCTAACCTACTCCTCTTCTACCTTTCCAACCTCAGCACTGATGTTCTCCCTCTTTTTTTTATCAACCTTCTTTCTGTTCCAGGAATAGGTGGAGGTATTCTCACCTAAGGGTGTAGGTGCTGGGGGTTCCCTCTGCCTGGCAGCTTCCCAAGACTGGCCCTTTAATGTGTTTCTATTTCATTTTAGACATTTGTCCAGGCTCTCGTTGCCTCCTACTTTAAAGCATAAGTTCTAAGAGAGCAATGATTGTGTGCACTGGACCTTCTTTGGATCTACCAAGGCACTTATGGACCCTTAATAAAATACTAGGCACTGATAATGGGGAATACTTGGTCAATTTCCATTCCAAGCAAATGAGAAGCAGGTGGGTCCCTCACTTCAGCAGCACACAGACTATCCCTGCTGGACACACTGATTGACAGGTACAAACCAAGCAGGGCTGCTCCTCACACGTCCCTTGCAATATTTATACCCATAGGCATAATTTTTCAGTGCATCATGCCACGATAATTGTTTTTGGCCTGCTTACTGCCAACACCTCAGTTTTAGCGAAAACATTAGACACGCAACAGAAAAAAGAATGAGAACATTAGGTCCCTGAAAATAAAGTTATTAGGATGGTAGGCAATAAAGGAGATGAAACCTCGCATTGAGGCTGATACAAAGTGACTTTGGAAGCTGTTTAAAGGGAGCAGCATAACAGGCAGAACTGAAGCAAATTGCAATACCAACAAAATGCTAACACTATGCATTTTTATCATTACCCACTGTGATTGTTTCTCCTCTGCAGAGTAAGACAAATGACAGCCAAGTCAAAGCTCAATTTTTTCCCTTAATGCTCTGACTGAAGTTAGGCCCTCTACACTGTGGAGCTGCCAACAATGTGCTCATCTTTGGAAATGAATCCTGTGCTGACATGAATGTTAACAGATGCCAACTGTACAACTCCTGGATTTTTATGTTTATTTACACGCCTCTGGCATCAAGGAACCAATGCTTAGAATCCTGTTGTTACTGCTCTCCAAACACAGCACGGTAACACCTATGGATAGAGACACATCCTTAAAGTGCACCTGTCTGTGACCCTGAAATACTTTCCTAATTTATATATGAACTTTGGTTTCACTACCACCATGCTCAACCACATAGTCAAAATGATGCTTATGATTTTCCAAATTGGTTTTCCAGCTAAGTTTGCCTTTTGTGTGTGTGTGTGTGTGGTACTGAGGACTGAACCCAGGGGCATTCTAACTCTGAGCTACACCCCCAATCCTATTTATTTATTTATTTATTTATTTATTTTTGGTGGTACTGGGGATTTAGCCCAGGGGCATTCTACCTCCGAGCTACACCCCCAGCCCTACTTTATTTTTGTTTTGAAACAGGGTCTCACTAGGTTGATGAAAGTCTCACTGCTTGTTGAGGCTGTCCTCGAACCTGCAATCCTCCTGTCTCAGCCTCCCAAGTACTGGGATTACAAGCATGTGCCACCATGCCTGGCTTATTTTTTTATATTTGAAACAGGGTCTCACTAAGTTGTGGAGGGCCTCACTAAATTGCTGAGGTTGGCTTTGAACCTGTGATCCTCCTGTTTCAGCCTCCCAAGAACTAGGATTACAAGTGTACGCCACCACAGCTGGCTGTCTTTTTTAATTTTTTTAATGTATTAAGTCTATATATTTATGGATTGGCCCTCCTCTTGGGTATGTATGAGGCACCTCTAAAACCAAATTTATATTCACCCATATCCCTATTTCTATCCCATTAATATCACTACCACTTCTGCCCATCCTATTATTAATCACCATAAATCCAGAGATATGTTATTGCTTTCATTCCCCAAATTTGCAGATAAGTAAACTGAGGGTAGAACAAGTAGATAATTCACCCAGGGCAATACAAATGGAGCGAAAGAGCCAGGATTTGAATGCATGCAGAGTTTATCCAGAGTCTGTTCTGCTAGCCACCATGTCCTTACCTCAGTTAATGGCTTCAGCCCTCATCAAGTCACTTCAGTCAAAACCGTGGCGGCATCACCCTGTACACCTCCACTTCTACACCATCCCCTCCATCCACAAGGCAGCGAATCGCGTACATTCCTCTGGAAGCCATTCACTCCTGTCTACCACCACTGTGCTTTAAACCAGCATCAGCTCCTACCTGGGCAGTGTCGTCATAGAACTCTAGTCTCCCTGTTAGACCTTGTTCCAAATGATCCAAAGTGAAGAGACAATGTGAACAGTGAAATCATGTGGCAAAATTTGGTCAGGAGATGGCCGTCCAGATAATCCAGAACATGTGTACTTAAAGAAACTACACTAAACTTGTGAAAAATTTCTGAATACTTTCTTAATTCTCAAGAAAATTCAGGTCCCCAGTGTCCAATCTGACCCAGACTCATTCTTCAGATGGCAGGTTCAGAGTCTTTGCTCAGCGAGTATAGCCTGACTTCAGAACAGCTGGATCCTAACAGTAGTCCATGTCTTCACGACACCACACTGTGACCAGGTGAGTGATGTCTGCCTCCCTAGATCAAAAGTTTCGAAGGCAACTGAAATGTTTGGCTTTTTAAAAATCACTGTTTTTTTTTTTTTTTACTTTGAAACAGGGTCTCACTAAGTTGCCAAGAGCCTCACTAAGTTGCCGAGGCTGGTCATGAACCTGCAATCCTCCTGTGATCAGTCTCCCAAGTACTGGGATTACAAGTGTGTGTCACCCACCACACCCAGCTTATTTCTAAGATTTTATTAAAATTATTTCTAATTTTTCCATAATTAGAATTGGTTTAATATTTTCTAATTCAAAATGGCCATACTACCCATTCCTATAGATTCAATGCAATTCCTATCAAAATACTAATGTCATTCTTCATGAGCTAGAAAAAATGATCCTAAAATTGATATGGAAGCCGGGCGTGGTGGCGCACGATTGTAATCCCAGTACTTTGGGAGGCGGAGACCGGAGGATCTGGGTTCACGGCCAGCCTCAGCTCTCTCTCTCTCTCTCTCTCTCTCTCTCTCTCTACCTAGTGAGGCCCTCCGCAACTTCGTGAGACCCGGTTTCAAAATAAAGTATAAAAAAATAGGGCCGGGGGTGTAGCTCGGAGGTAGAACGCCCCTGGGTTCAATCCCCGGTACCGCAAAAAAAAAAAAGAAAAAAAATTGATATGGAAACCGGGTATGGTGGTGCCTGTGTGTAATCCTAGTACATGCGAGGCTGAGACAGGAAGATCGCAAGTTCAAAGCAAGCTACTGCAACTTATAGAGGCCCTCAGCAACTTGGTGAGACCCTGTTTCAAAAATAAGAAATAAAATAGGGCTGGGGGTATAGCTCAGAGGTGGAATGCTCCAGGTTGCCATCCCCAGGAAACACACACACACACACACACACACACACTCTTATATGGAAGAACAAATGACACAAACTAGCCAAAGCAATTCTGAGCAATAAGAACCATGCTGTAGGCATCATAATACCTGATTTCAAATTATACTACAGAGCAATAGTAACTAAAACAGCATGTTATTGGTATAAAAATAGACTCATAGACCAATGGAACAGAATAGAAGGTATAGAGACAAATTTACACTCTTAAAACCAGCTGATTTTTGACAAGGTGCCAAAAATATACTTTAGAGAAAAGACAGCCTTTTTAAACAAATGTATTGAAAAACTGGATGTCTATATGTAGAATAAACTCTACACCCCTATCTCTCATCCTGCCCAAAAGTCAAATCAAAATGGATTAAACACCTAGAAATTAGATCAGAAACTTTGCAAATACTAGAAGAAAATATAGGACCAACTAACTCTCCAACACATAGGCACAGGAAGAGACTTCCTTAACAAGACCTCTAAAGCTCAGGAAATAAAATCAAGAATCAATAAACGGGCTGGCATCGAATTAAAAGCCTTCTGCAAAGCAAAGGAAATAAGAGTGTGAAGAGACAGTCTACAGAATGGGAGGAAATCTTTGACAACTGCTCCTCTGAAAGAGGACAAATATCTAGAACATATAAAGAACTCAACACACACACACACACACACACACACACACACACACACACACCCCAGACAATACACATCCTGTAGAACTTTTAAGCTATATAAAAAACTTTAAGAAAGTAAAGTCATTTCCTTTCCACTTTTTCTTCAGATTGTGCTCAGTTAGTATCTTACTTTTGCCTGTTAAGAAACAACTTGTGTGAAGTGCTGTTAAACAACATGTATATTATGAAAAATCCATGGAATTTTCTCTTAAATGTGCCATATGTGCATAAGTTCTAGAAAAGGACACAACACTCCTTTTTCCCTTGCTCTTTTTTGCCATACTGAACTTTTCAAAGTCAGCTCCTCATTGGACCTGGAGAGCTTACGGCACATCCCTCTAAATTTTGGTTCATCCAATCTTCTCTCTTCTCCTACATCCTCTTCATACCATGCTAGATAGTGGAATCAGTTGCATTATGAAACATTTAACTGAGGATTCAAGTATTTATGCTTAGCAATAAAATAGCATAAAATAATAATACTAGCAACAAATAAAAATAATTTAAATAATGTGAGAGCAATCTACCTGCCATTCCTCCCAGCTCACTCAAAATGGGACATGAATCTTCTGAACCCTGTCTCTCAGTTCTTCCTTATTTGCTTTTTTATACTGAGACCATTTTGTTGCATACATGGTAAAGTTAGGAATTTTTATGGAATATTTTAATAAAGTATTCTGGTCTAACCTGAGAACGTTTTTGATGATATTATCTAACCTAAGAACTTACTTCTTGACTAGGATTCTACTCCACATCCTATTTTGTTCCCACCTCTCAGCTTTAGCTCATGGTGTTAACCTTCTTCCCCTTTACTACTTATTCATTCATCATGGGCCAGCTCAAATATTATTTCCTTGGTTAAACCATCCTTGCTTCCCTGCTCAGGTGTAATCAAAACTTCTATTGTGCCCTTACTGCAAAATTTGCTACCTCTGTGTACTACTTCCAGCCATCGCCTGTGTGTTAGAACTACCAGTGCTAGAACTGCACTGCCAGATCCTTGGGACAAGGGGATCATATTCATTTTGTATCCCTGGTGACTATCCCTGAGCCTGAGTAAGATTTTGATGTTATATTTGATACAAAAAGGAATCTCTTGAAACTTTCTTTGACCAATAATACATCAAGACATCTATGATGCAAACTCCAAGTTACGATGCTCAGTTTTATGCTTTCTTCAAACTCCATCCCTTAATGGACTATTTGTTTAATTTAATATGTTCAAATTTTATTCTGAGAAACAATAGTTAACTCTAAGATACAGTTTTAAACTTTTGGAAGTTCTAAAGTTCCATATTCTTAGCACAGTAAACATCACAGTGCTAACACAATCGTTATATAACAAGAACAACTTAGATATGTACCAGAAAAATAAAGTGACTATTTCCTGTCTGATTCCTGATAAACTTAAATTATTTTTAATAATCACCACCATCTGTCATTTGAATTTTTCATATCATCTATCAACATTGCACCACAAAGCTGATTCACACCTCTTCTTGTTGGTCAAAAGTAAGGAGTTTGGTGCAAGTAACTGTTAGCAGAAAGCAGTGCTTTGGCTTCCATACTGAACTTCATTTGCCATAGGGGGAATCCTATTTTAAGTCAAATGATTCCTAATTTGAATCTCTCATCCTGTATATAAGGTATAACTATCTTTTATATTTAGAGTTTTAATCGTGTGTGCGTGTGTGCGTGTGTGTTTTACTTGGGATTGAACCCAGGAATATTCTACTTCTGACCTACACCCAGCCCTTTTTTATTTTTATTTTGAAATAGGGTCTCACTAAGTTGCTGAGGTCCTTGCTAAGTTGCCGAGGCTGGCCTCGAACCTGTAATCTTGTTTCAGCCTCCCAAGTACTGGGATTACAAGCATGTACACTATGCCCAGCTGGTTTTAATATTTTTAACTGAAAACTTGAAATATATATATATTTCTTTCCATATATATATATATATATGGAAAAAAAATAGTATAATGACCCCCCTCAATACACACTCTTCAGCAGCTTCAACAGTAATCCATAGTCCATGTAGTCTCAGGTCTATTTCCCTCCCCCTGCCTATCTTGGATTTATTTAGAAGCTAATCCCTGACACCATATTGTCCAATCTATAAATATTTCAGGCTCTTTTGAAATACCTAGTCCCAGTGCCATTATCTCACTTAAAGACAGTTCACATTCACCTACTGACCTCATCCGGATCCTGCTGCAGAGATGGTGGCTCTCATTGAATATTTCCCTATAAACAGCTCAAAGGCTGTTTATAAACTGTACACATGCTGATCAACTATTAAAATGCCCCTTTCAGGACAAAGAAGAATATTCTGTTCTCTGTATGCTGCTTAATATTGAATTCAGTTTGGGGGAGGGGGTTACACATTACATTCCTTTATTAACATAGAAGGTAAAAAAACAAACTCATTTGTAGCCACATGATCACAGCAAGCTCCACAGTCACTCTTCTTTTTGAACCCTGTCAAAGATCCCAAATGCAGATAATTTCATGTAGGACTTCAACTGTACATCTGCACAACTGGTTTTAGACACTGCAATCCTTCATTTATAATCTCCTTTCTCCCTGATGAATCTCCTATGAATACTGCCATTAAAGAATTTGAAAGAGGTGGCACTTAAAAAAATGTCATATTTTTCAAAAGATTGCTGCAGAATTTTTTTCCTTATGCATTAGAGAAAAAAGGACATTTATGAGATGAAGTGTGTTTCTGTGAGCCAATACTGAATTTTCCATCGTTGGCACTCAGCCTCTCCCGGGAGGTGCCTAATTGAATCAGTCTTAAAAGGTTTCCATTGTGGTTTTCTCAGACCCTCTTACGGATTGCAGACACATTCATAGCCAGCACAGCTCTAATGGAAGATGCTGTCATCCTAGTGCTCCGTTGTCTCTGTCACAATTGCTCATGCCTCTGAAGAGGCCGGCATGCTATCAGGTCAAGAGGAGGTCAAGGTAGACAGACACAGGAAACAATGGCTTTTCACAGGGAACAGAGAAACAGTGGTGGAGAGACAGCCACCAACTAACAGCCACCAACTAACCCCCTTAGCACAAATTCTAGACAAATTCTCCAAAGTCAGGGCAGAGTCAGGTCCATGCATTTACCTGACAAGGACCAGAGGCCAGGGAGCATAATAGAAATTTGTCTTGGTTGCTAAGGGCAAGCCAGGATGAGAAAAAAGGGGGGCTGCTGGGGAAGGGCAGGCGTCAGTGGCTTGTCACCAGCAAGACTGTCAAGTTGCCACCCGCCGCACCAGCGCTGTCTTCACACATGAATCATCTCAATCTGAAAACCTGGAAGCAAAATGCTAGCTAACAAGAGATAGTTCTTGCCTTTGCCTAAATGTTGTGGCTGAATTATTCTTACTTTTCCCTGTTCTAATTTGAACAGACTTTGACTTTAGCCGTGATCCCTCAAAGAACCCTCCTCTGTCTTAGTACTCTCATCTAAAGCTTACTGGTATGTAATAAGGTCCTCATCTACGTGTATGACCCATCATTTCCCATGTGCTAGACAAAGTGCTATACAGTGTTTTAAATCTCTCAAGATTTTTTTACATGCATTCTAATTTGATACACACCAAAACTCTTAATCAAGAAAGGCTTTATTCATTATAAATCTATAATTATTAATTAATCACTGTGGAGATAACAAAAGTAGGGAGAAGAGTGGTGATTTGATCAAGTTCACTGAGTAAATTAGTATCAAAATTAAAACTTAAACAGAATTCTTAATTCCTGGTACTAATATTATTTCCTAATTAGCTCACAAGCCTAAATGATCTCATTTGACATCATTTAAAAAAATGGAGCCTATTTTTGTTTCTTTTTTTTGTGTGGTACTGGGGATTGAACCCAGGGGCATTCTACTTCCAAGCTAAACCCAGCCCTATTTTATTTTTTAGTTTGAAACAGAGTCTCACTAGGTTGATGAGAGTCTCACAACTTGCTAAGGCTGTCCTCAAACCTGGGATCCTCCTGTCATAGCCTCCCAAGTACTGGGATTACAGGCGTGCGCCACCATGCCCAGCTATGGAGCCTATTTTGAAAAACAATCAGTCCCTGAATTAATATCCAGAATATATAAAGAACTCAAAAAACTTAACACAAAAAAAACCAACAAGCCCAACTCAATCAATAAATGGGCAAATGAACTAAACAGATGTTTCTCAAAAGAAGAACTACAAATGGCCAACAAATATATGAAAAAATGTTTAACATCTTAGCAATCAAAGAAATGCAAATTAAAACTACAGTGAGATTTCATCTCATTCCAGTTAGAATGACACTCAAGAATCCAAATAATAATAAATGATAGAGAGGATGTGGGAAAAAAGTAACACTTATGTTGATAGGATTATAAATTAGTACCACCTCAGTTAGGAGGTTCCTCAAAAGACTAGAAATGGAACCACCATATGACCCAGCTAACCCCACTCCTCAGTATCTTTCCAAAAGAATTAAAGTCAGAATACTACAGTGATACAAGCATACCCATGTTTATAGCAGCACAATTCATAATAGCCAAGTTATGGAACCAACCTAGGTGCCCATCAACAGATGAAGGAAGGAATAAAGAAAATATGGTATATATACACAGTGGAGCTTTACTCAGCCACAAAGAAGAATGAAATTATGTCATTAGCAGAAAAATATGTGAAACTGGAGAACATCATGCTAAGTGAGATAAGACAAACTCAGAAAATCAAGGGTCATATATTTTCTCTCATATGTGGAAGCTAGAAAGAAAAATGGAAAGAAAAAGGACCTCATGAAAATTAGGAGACCAGCAGAGTAGTAGAAGGGGAACACAGGAACAAGGAGGGGAGGGAAAGGGGATGTACTAGGGAATGGACAGACCAAATATGCTATGTGCATGTATGAATATATCACAATGAATCACACTACTATGTATAATTATAATGTACCAATGAAAATTAAGGAAAAAACCGATCAGCCTCTGTACTACTGAGAAAAACTTTCTAATATCCTTGGCCAACATGAGCACAATAACATATCTTAAAGCACAAATACTCAGACATATACTTTTATGTATATTGTTTTGTTATTATCTGATTCATTTGGAGGTAAAAGTATTAGTAATTGAAAAAGTAGATTATTCAGGACAAAAATTAAAATAGTACAAATGTAACTAGATGTACATGTGCACTTTCTTTCATCAATTTTTGAATGTAGGGTCAAGGGTTTCCCTTTTGAATATGGGTTCTCTGGTTAGTTTACCTTGCATAGAACATTCTCAAAATGCAAAGTCTACAAATTCCACTTTGGGCCTCTTTGGGTGAAAACTTGGAGGGATTTGGAAGCAATTTCAGCGCAGAAGCCTTCTGGATTTTTATGAGTTTCTTTTCAGTCTTTTACAATTGTCTCACATACACTTAATTTAACATTGTTTATTTTTTTAGATACCTGCTTTTTTTCTAAAACATTTAACTTTGTTTATATAGTTTATTTACCTTTCCCATACCTCCTTTCTTTTCCTTCTGAGCTCTGTCAACCTAGAAAAATATTTCCTAACTGTTGTTGGTGACAAAATCTCCCTAGCACTTGAAAACCTGTACTCAGAAACTGTTTTAGTCCAAGGATGCCACTCCTAGAAAACTGAAGTGGTTGGATTACAACTATTTTCACAATCTAAACAGAAGAAATAGAATGGGGGGGGTGTCAATCACCCTCCTGCTACCCAGAGAAAACATTCTTGTATGAATTTTTAGGAAACAAAAATAACTAAGGCGGGTATGACAACTTGTAGATTTAAACCTACCATGACCTCAATTGAATTGGTTGCTATTTATATATACCTTGGGGGAGGGGTGGAGAAGCTGGGGAAGAAGTTTGTTAAAAGCATTAGATAGCATTAAGTTGCATCAATACTGATAGCTGTGAAGGAGCCCAGCAGAGCTAAAAAGCCCCCTATTGACTGAATAATCTAAGTGCTGTACTGTGCAATCCAGGAGGGATGAGCCATAAACTTCAGTCTTGTCTACCTAAAGAACACAGGCTCTGTTAAGAACGGAACCACTCAAGAACATCGTGCGTATCTAAAGCATTGGTCTGTGGGTGTCTGATTCTTAATTCTTAACTCATAAGGCCTTTTATTTTTAAAAGATCATTCTACCTTATGCATAAGAAACTGACATTCTACAGAGCCATTTGCCAGGACAGTGATTATATATAAGTGGAAATTTTTTTTTAATCAACAATAAATGTCTTACACCATGAAAATAGCAGCTTGCCTCCCACATTCATTTTGTAGCAGGAGACATGAAGTGAATTAGCCCTTTTGAATTATTCCCAAAATGTGTTCCAGTTGCATACAAATAGATCACTAAATATAAACCAAATTGCTTTTTTGTTGTGTTGTTTTTGTCCTACTGCTAAGCAACTTTTAAACCGAAGTGTTTGATATAGGATGAGTCCTTTATTATTACATTATTCAGAATAAAATCAAGTTTATAAGAAAGCAAAGTAATGTTTGTTTCCAAACACAATCTAATTAACCTTGTTGACTCCAATGATAGATGGTCAGATGCTGTCACGATGAGGTGTATGGGTTTTTTTTTTTTTTGCTAGTGATTGATTCGTTCATTCCAATTATTCAGTATTACCCTCACATGTAGAGTGGCATAAGCTATACCAAGGACATATGCTACCTGGCTCTCCCTTCAAGACAGAGCTCATCATTTAGCTGTGAGGAGCACAGGTGACCAACAGCCTCCAGTGGCAGTGTCTTCAGAACCTGCCCCATGTCTGAGCCAAGAAAAGCTTTCTTGGGCATCTTCTAGCCAATGACTGCTGATTATCTTATTTCTTTATTTCTACACATCACAATTATTTTTTGTTTGGTTGTTGTTGTTGGTGGTGGTGTTTTGTTTTGCTTTTTGTTGTGGTGGTGGTGGTACCAGGGATTGAACCCAGGGGTGCTTTACCTTTGAGCTATACCCCCAGACCTATTATTATTATTGTTTTTTTAAACAAGGTCTTGCTAAATTGCTGAGGCTGGTCTCAAACTTACAATGCTCCTGTCTCAGCCTCCCAAGTACTGGGATTATAGGCATGCACATCACTCCCAGCTTCCACCAGTGTTTTAAACAAGTTGTCTGTGTCACTGTCTCTTCCTGCTCACTACCCACTTGCCTCCCTCTAGTTCCATACAGGGATTACGTTATAAAAACTTCTTACTAGAAGGTCATCAACCCTCTTGTAAGTGCCAAATCATAGAATCCAGACATGTTTTAACTGGAAGGTGTCTGATATTAATTCTCCCATTCCACAGATGAAACAGAGTGCATGCACACTTGCACAATCACCAGACATTCAATTGGTGAAATGATGGCTCCAGTAACTAACATGTCTCATGGTCAAACTTTACTTCCCTTTTCCAATATGAAAGTGCATCACTTTTTCCTGCCCAGACATTCTCAGATGTAGAATCAATAATGAGCAGCAAGTTGTCACTGCCTAACAGCAGTCATTTAAAGAAGGAAAATTAACTTTTGCTCCCCATTTGCTTGGGGGACGACAGTTGGGATCAGTTTTCATGTGGTTTGAAAGTCTACATGGCTGTTTTTCAAGGCTCTCATGATACTGGCCCAGGGAAGCATATGCTGACTCTAGTTCTAAATGATGACAGGGCACTTTTAGGCCCATTTGTAGCACCAAGTCTCTTCAGGCAAAAAAATGTGCCAGTAAAATATAGTTTAAATGAAACTGTTGGGTTTTCACATAAATGCAGTAGAATTGTTTTTAGCTGAAGTCTCAAAACCATTAATGCCCTTATTTATGTGGCAAATATAATATTCAATTTTATTTGTCGTGCAGCAGGAAACAATCAATAATCTCACCATGTTTTAATTACTAAAAGGAGAAGCCCATGAACTCCTGGAAGCAGCTGGTGTGGCATTTGTTTCATGTTGGTACAACTCAGTTCCACTGTATGATTTTACAGATATATATACATTTGATGTCTATTTTAGGTACATCTATCCATCTGTATCATATACATACAACAAAGCAACACTTTATTTCACCTCTTTTTGGAAAAAAGTAGGCTGGAAGATAAAAATAAACATAAAAAAATGACCCTAGTTGCGCATGCAGTTATTTTCAGAATAAGGCAGTCTTTCATAATCTTCCCCAAACCTTTGAAGGATGGATAAAGATCAAGTTAAAAAAAGAAATGTCACAAGTCAGTATGTCAAGTGTGAGCCAACCAAAAGCCAGTCCCCTACACACTACGCCCAAAAGAGAGTTCAATTCAATACATTAGCTGCAAGGGACAGCATGTGGGGTGGGTAAATAGCTATAGGGGAATGAGGTGGGTTATGTGACCTTGGGAGAATAGGGCAGTTCAATAAACATTAACCGCTGATTTTAGAAGGAAAAAAGGTAGGTTATGTTGAAATAAGTGAACTATGTACGTGTCTGGGGAGGTCTTTATCAAAGTGAATTCCACATCAGGATGTAGCATAAATCATAGCGATCTATGACAAGATAAATCAGCACCAGGTATCACACAAGGTACCAGGCATATAAAGGGAGAATAAGATGTGGTCTTGCTGGAACTCAGGCCTGAGCGGTGAAAGGTGACAAGGGAATGAATGGCTATCAAATACCAATACCATTACAACAGGCTTCAGGAAGATGTGGCTGCCATAGAGAGGAAGGGATTTGACATCTAACTAAATTTTGCATGGAGTATGAGAGGAAACAATTTGAAATAAATGCAATCATATGGTCAAAAAGAAGGAAGAAAAAAACAGGGTCAAAGAAGGCAAGAGGGTTGAGTGTAATCTATCACTTAGACATCCAAGCTCTGTTTCCTACGTAGTACCTCTTCCCAGGAACTTTAACCTATTTTGTGAAGCACCTGATTTATTTCTGGAAGATATTGTCAATTTAATGCAAAGGGAAGGGTGCTGCCCCCTTTTTTTGCAAAGTGCTGACCTTACCAATTGTGCTTCTAACACAATAAAGTGTTCTAGGAAAGGAAGGTAATTGAAGGGACTGGTGCATCAAGAAAAACACCTTCAGTGGTTCACATGCCTCCTGAATGGACTGGACAAGTTCAAATGGTACTTTCACGTCAACTTAAGCTGTTCATTGCTTTATCACGGTGTTTGTTCCTCAGTAGCACACAAGAGATATAATACTTGTATTCTTCCATGGAATGAGATCAAGGAAAATCTGGTGGTCTAAAATCTTGATTAATGGAAATACTCTAGTTAACTTAATGATACCTAGAAGTATTCCCTTATTTTTTTATTCACTGTTAGTCAAAATGGTTAATAAAAGGCCATTGACAGATCTTTTCCTATTATTTGATGGTTCACAGTCCTAATGCTACTTCAGGTTAGCATCCTTAACACCAGTTGCAATTGCAGAGCATGACAGGTATAGCAGGTAAGAGACAGGGTTGGAAAGGAAGTGACTTGGGCACTCCCTGGATTTCCTTTCCTTTCCTCCTTTCCTCTTTCCTTTCCTTTCCCCTTTCCT
>PVJS01022598.1:0-30383 GCA_004027185.1 Glis glis
GCTTACTGTAAATGATTTAGAAATGCCTGACCTCCCTTGGTTTTCTGTGGATGAGGGGATTCAAAGGCTGAGAGAGCTCGGAATGCTGGAGTGGATTTGCCGTTTGAGGCCTTCTCCTCCACAGTGGACACGTCCAGAGGACGTTCCCTTCTCCCGTACTTTAAGAAATAAATTTGTGAGGGGTGCACCATCATCTACAGTGTGCAAGCATTGCCCATGTAAAAAATATTTCAAACACCCTCCAAATGTTCCAAACATACTCAATATATGATTTTCTTTTCAACGCCTGCATGTTTGAAAAATAAAATTTCATTTATTCTTGGCCCTTTATGTTATTGGATGTGCTGTGATGACCCCTTCTCATCTTTGATGCATTTCACCATAGACTTAGGTTGCTTGGCACTGTGTTTCAGGTGACCACAGTTTCAAAGCTGCAGTGCACACAGTAAAAATACAAAATGATGAACATTCCATTTTCAGCTATGTCTTCATGAATATGTCATCTTCTCATATATGTTACACCAGCGTGAGAGTGATTATTATACTGGAGTGCTTACTCTAGTAAAGGTGTGTGTGGTTTTATTATCTAGTCCAATTTTTAAAGTGTCGTGCTAAGAATTTTGGTGTGTTTTTATGTTCACAAATCAACAGCCTTAATAATATAAGGTGCAATTGATTGCCTTTTGATGATTTTAAATTATTTGTAAAGAATTATATTTTTGAGATAATGATATTTTTGGAACAGTTGATTGTAGGTATTGTAGATGGGATTTCTTTCAGTAGTTCAACGTTGGTATTGTGGGATTAAGGATGATGTTACAAATCCATTTCAAGTTGTTTCAATTACATATTTTGAATTCAGACACTATGAGAACAGAGCCAGTAACATTAAAAAAAAACTCTGCATGGATAATTGCTACACAGAAAACACAAAATCATATAGGAAAATAAATCCAGTAAACTCATTGTGCATCTGTCTCCTTTTCTTTGGTCATAAGCACCACCTGGAAGTCCTGGGAAGTCCCTGCTTGTGTTCAGTGGCCCTGAAGGTCATGAGGTCCCCTGACTCTCTGTTTTGAGTGCCTCCTTCTTGTCCTGAGCACCTCCTACTGGTCCTGATTTCCCCTGATGCTGGTCCTGAGCTCCACCTCTGGATCCTGAGCATCCCCTGCTGCTCCCCAGCAGCACCTGCAGGGCCTGACTGCCCCCTACTGTTCTAAGGTGTCCTTTCAGGAAGGTTTGTCTGGGATCACACTGAGATCTTCTCACTGTATCTCTTGCACAGTAATGAATGGTCGTGTCCTTCGCTCTCTGGCTGCTCATTTCCAATTGCAGCATGTTCTTGGAGTTGTCTCTGGAGATGGTGAACCATACCTCCAGAGATCCACCCCACCACCATCCCTGGAGCCGGGTAGGCCCAGTGCATGTAGTAATCATTGCAGGTGAATCCAGATGGCCCACAGGAGAGTCTCAGGGACCCCCGGGCTGCACAAAGTCTCCGCTGGACTCCACCAGCTACATCTCACACTGGACACCTGCAAACACAGAGACAGACTACTCAGAAAACTAAAACCCATCCACTGTGTCTCTCACTCATGTCACTCACACCAATCATCTCTGGTTCCCAATAAATTAAAATTGAAAACAGCAACAAGGAAAACCCAGCTCAGCCCAAACTCCATGGAGAATCCTCTGCGTTCTGATCATGGAATGGGGTCACCTGGGGATGCAAGGCTGGGGCTCCTCTCCTAGACTTCAGTGCTTTATTTTTATTGGTGCATTGTAGTTATTCATCATAGTGAGGGTCAAAATCATACAAACAAACACGCACCATAGTCTTGGTGTGTTTCCCTTTCGACCCCTTCTTTACATAACAGAGATATTGATAGAAATACCTTCATACATGGGCTATTCCTCTGGTCAGTCTTCTCAATTCCCCAAAGTCCTTTTTGTTTATTTTCTCCTTGCTTCCACATATGAAAGAGAACATTTGACTCTTGACTTTCTGAGACTGACCTCTTGGCTGACCTCACTTGGCATAATATTCTCTAGTTCTGTCCATTTTCCTCCAAGTTGTATAATTTTATTGTTATTTCTGCCTGAGTAAAATTCTATTTTGCATATATACCACATTTTTGTTCATTCATGTGTTGTTGTATACCTTGTTGGCTTCAATGGTTTGAATATTGTGAATTGTGCTGCTATAAACATGGAAATGCATGTATCACTACAGTATTCTGACTTTAATTCTTCTGGAAAGATACCAAAGAAAAAGATTGGTATAGCTTGGTCATAATGACCCCAAGGACATCCACATAATTTTCCATGGAGGCTGTAAATGATAACTTACATGGTAATAGGATAGTGCAGACACAATGAAGTAGAGGCTCCTGAGGTGGAGAGCATCCTGAAACACCGGGATGAGGCTCAACTTTAACCACAGCTGCTTCCATATGAGGGAGGCAAGGGGCTGACAGAGCTCAGAAAGAAGGGAAGGTGATGTGATGGTGGAAAGGAGATGCTAAGCCGCTGGATGAGGAGCAGGAGGATGGGACCCTCATCAGAGAATGAAGGAAAGCTGTTCCACAGGCAGGGAGAAAGCAGGAATAATCAACAGATATAGAGTGGCAAACAGAATTCAGAACAGTGAGGCTGTTTTGGAAGATCTGATGCCCAGCACATTAAAAGCATAAAAAGTATATTGTTTATTCCCTAAATTTGTACTCTACTATTCAGCACATTGAGGAATCTCTCCAGGTGTTTGTATCAGTAAATGGAGCCATACTGTAACTAATGCCTAATAACTGGGAGACAGCTATAGGACTGGGCATGGTTTACTGATACTCTGGGTTGATCCCACAGGCTTTATACTACTCAGCTACCTCTAGGCCATCTATTGTTCTTCATTTTGATGCAGCATCTCACTACATTACATTACAGCATGCTTGGCTCCCACCTGGAATCTTCCCTTTAAATTACAAGGATTTTAGGCATGAACCATCATGGCCTCTTGCGATTGGGTAACTTGTAGAGAATTGAGGGATTTTGATTTGTATGAATAAAAATCCCAAGATTTCCTTCAAAACATTTTTGGTAAAATGTGTATATTTACACCCTCCTGGTGAACTCTCAGAAGGAAATTAGAAATGTTACTGGAATCTCAAGGGAAAAGAATCCTTGTTATAGATTCATTCCGGTCCACTGAATTGTGTTCTATCTTTTTATGGATTAAAGATCCATGTAATGCCAATAATGAACTTCTGTGTTTAGCTAACAATATTACCAAACTCTCCAAAAGGTTTGGCCTAGTGTGTGGCTCCTTATAGCAAATATGATGGAAAATAGGCAACAGAGTGGTGTTTTGGTTAGCATCCTCACTGCTGTGCCCCCCAAAACCCGACAAGAACAACTTCGAGGAAGGAAACTTATTTGTTCACAGTTCTGGAGATTTCAGGGTCTCAGTCCATGTTAGGCCAGTTTACATCAGTGGAGCTTAGGGAATGATGCAGTGTGGAGAGAGAGGGAGAGAGACTCTCACATCATGGAGGCCTGAAGCAAGAGTGAGAGCAAGGGGAAGAGGGACCACATAGAGTACCCAAGGCTGCAGCCCCTGGGACCCCTCCTGAGCATTCAAGCTCTGCCTCCTACATGGCTGCTTGTCTCTGTGAAGTACGGGGCATAGTAGCAGTTTCATCTTGCACCTCATGTGGCACGGTGCAGGGTCCAAGTCCTGCATGCTCTCCAACACTAGATTGGCAGGTTTTCTTTTTATTTTGAGACATTCTGTAATGTGAAATATCTATTGAAGTCCTGATTTAAAATTCCTAGTGTCAGAAAATACACTGTCTGCTGGTGTGCTGGTTTATCATTTGCATACTCTCTTGGATGGAATGTTTACACAAATTTTCTCTGTTCAGTAATGAGGGTTTTAATTATATTCTGGTTATAGTTATTTTGATGGTCAAATGATTTTCAAATATGTATTCATAGCCTTAAGTTTTTATTAATATACTTCACAATCATTTGCATTGATAAGTGTTTAACTTTGATGAAGTCCAACTTATATCCTTCCTTTTGTTGCTCATTAATTTTAATTCTGATTATTATTGGATGAATGCTAATAATTTCATTTGTTCTATTTTCCCTGGTATCTTACCAGATCACTCTTTTACTTCTGCCAAATCAGTGATGTGTGTGTGTGTGTGTGTGTGTGTGTATGTGTTTGTGTGTGTGTGCGTGCATGTGTTCGTGCATGTGTAGGTGTGTATGTCTATGTTGCCCATGCTCACTGCAGCCTGTGTCTGAGACTTGCTGTGTCATCTGAGCAAAAGCTCACCCATAAATATGGAGACATGGGCTCTGCCTGCATGGTGGGTCCCCAAGTCCTCTCAGCACCTGGGAACCTTGCAAGTGTTGGAGTGGGAAGCCCTATGCACCACAGAGAGTCAGTTTTCCTCAGTCATGTCCGGTCAGTGCAGCCAACACTGTGCCCTAACACAGAGGAATGTCACCCTAGAACCACATCCAAGCTGGTCCTCACATGGCACACCAATGGGGATGCTGCACAGGATGACTGGTAGGGGCAGAAGATCTAGGATCTGGATGCAGCAGATTGAAGACTTGAGGCCAGTGTCTGCCTTGATCCTCCACCTAGCCCTCCTGCTGGGGGTGCCTCTTTTATTCCAGTCATTGCCTCACATGGGCAGGTGTGCTCCATGGAGAGACAACTCTCCTCTAGAAAAATGAAGGCTCCAGCATAGAACTGCAGGTAAGGGGCTGCTATTGAGGTCGTGCATCTGCTGCCTGGCCTGGTCAGCACAGCTCCAGCCTCCCCTCCATGCTGGACGTGGTTTTCTTGAGTCAGCAAGTAGTCCATGGTGGGAGGAGGACTCTGGGACCCACACAAGGCCTTGGTACACCACCCCAAATCTTGGACTCTCAGTGCCCCCACGATCACAAGAGCTGGGGTCTATGTCTCACCCCACACCAGGCTGGGTCATGGGACTTGTTTCCACCAATAACGGGTATGGAAAGCAGAACATCACGCTGTGGACACACCAGGGAAGTGAGTCTGTTGTAGTGATTTTGGACAGACACTAATTGGGTTCCCTGGAGCCCCCAGTCTGCATCAGCGGTACCCTTGAGAAGACTTGACAAGCAGAGCCACTACCTGCTGACACAGGTGAGGCAGAGCCTGGGGTCCCCTGGTTCCTGGGACAGCAGCAGGCAGGTGATCAGGTTCATATCTGTTAGGGATACCCCTGATTCTTCAGGAAATCTCTTCATGAGGCATGGTGCTGTCTTGCTGGACCCCAACCTACTCATCATTTTTCTCTTCTGCCTGCCTGCCCCATGGACTGTAGACCTGAGGTCACAAACAGAGAGACGCACAACTGTATCACCCCAGCATGCATGTGAGTTCCCTGTAGGGAATGCATGTGTCCTCCTGCGTCTACGACTCTGTGTACAAATCATGGATATAACTCACTTTCTATACAGCACAGAGTAGACCCACCTGAGCAACATACACAAATGGAGAGGAAGAAATGAGCCTGGGGCAGAATAGAAACTAGGTCTAGCAGCTACTGTTGTCAGAGGCTCCAAATGGCTGTGGTGTCCCCAACTTTGTCTCCTCTCTTATCTGTTGCAGCAGAAACTTGTTGCCCTCAGAGAGAACCTGGCTACTACAGCACATTCAGATATAATCCACTCTTACCACACTGTTGGGGTGATCACTGGGGAAGGGAGCATTCTGTGTTCTCATCAGGAAATCTATGCTTCAGTGTCCCTGTGACATTTACAGAATCCCAAACCAAAGTGAAAGATTTGCAATTAGGTGCCATGAGGCTTCTTATATAAATGTTGGGAGGTTTCTAGAAATGACTGTTTTACTATTCATCCTAATGAACTTCCTGAAAAATTCAGATGAAGACATTGGCCACATGCTATGGAAATCAGAAAAACCTCTCCTTAAATGTCATGTAATGATTATGTATACATGTGAGAATACCAATGCCAATATCGACATCATGTATGTGGAAGGGGAAGAGTGTGGAGGGAGCCAGGGGAAAGCTCACCAAGTGCTGTGTGCATGTACATCACTATTACTATGAGCTAAATGATGATGTGAGGCTATACTGCACCAATAAAACTATAAAAGAAATGTAATCTTCTGCAATTGCAGTCCCTCCCACTAATGAAATATGTACATATGTATGTGCACAATATTTATATATGTAAATATGTTGATAAGTACATGAACATTTTGATATTACCCCAGCAAATGCAAGGTTTTTATTTTGCACATCTATATTTATGAAAAGTAAAATTTATCCTGATCCTGGGCCTTCAGCTATTGGATAATCAAACATGTTTTCTTGCCATATCCGATAAATTTCATCAATAGATTGACATTGCCTGGCACATCATTTTAGAAGTCCATAGTTATACATCTGTGTGCACACAGTTAAAAAGCAAAATGACAGGCAACTAGATTTTAATTAATTTCTTTCTGAATGTAAGTCATCTTCTAATACATGTTACATCAGTGTGACTGTTAATATCATATATACCTAAGCTTTTACTTTTCTCAATGTATGTACGGTACTATTGTCTAATTTACTATGTAAGCAGGACTTTGAAGTCTGGGTGTTTTTATGTATTTCATATGTAAACACCTTCTGAAATACAAATAATTGCCTTTTAACAATTTTAAAGTACTTTAAGAATAATTACATTTTTCAATTAGTGATATATTTGGAATTTTAAACTTTAAAGATTTAGACATGAAAAATTTCTTCTTTCAAATGTTCAAATTTTGGAACCGTGGGATTCAGCATTCTGGCAAAAGTTCATTTGAAATGAATCCTAATAACAATTTGGAACTCACTTATAAGGTAGACCCAGAATGATAAGTGCAGAGAACTTCTCAGGGAAAAGTGCTACATGGACAGAAACCTGAAAACACAACCAAAGGAAAATCCAGTCAACTCTCTCTAATCTGTTTCCTTTTCACTGATCCAAGTAAAACCTTCAGCACCTGAGCGCCCCCTGCTGGTCCTGGGCGCCCCTGCAGGGAGATTTGTGTCTGGGCTCACACTAAGGTCCCCTCACTGTGTCTCTTGCACAGTAATACGTGGCCGTGTCCTCAGTTCTCAGGCTGTTCATTTGCAGGTACAGCGTGTTCTTGGAGTTGTCTCTGGAGATGGTGAATCGACCCTTGACAGAGTTTGCATAGTATGTGCTACTCCCATCATAACTAATGCCTGAGATCCACTCCAGCCCCTTCTCTGGAGCCTGGCGGACCCAGCTCATGTCATAGTTACTGAAGGTGAATCCAGATGCCACACAGGAGAGTCTCAGGAACCCCCCAGGCTGCACCAAGCCTCCCCCGGACTCCACCAGCCGCACCTGACACTGGACACCTGCAAACACAGAGACATCCTGGTCAGGGAACTATCACACATCCACTGTGTCTCTCACTCATGCCCACTCACACTCAACATCTCTCATTCTCCATAAATTACCTTGTAAAATAGCAAAAAGGAAAACCCAGCTCAGCCCAAACTCCATGGTGAGTCCTCCGTGTTCAGTCCTGATCACTGAATGGGGTCACCTGGGATTCAGGGCTGGGGCTCCTCTCCCAGAGCTGCAGTGTGAGGGGTGGGCTGGTTTTCATCAACAGAGGGAGGCCCTATTTGCATATCTTCCTGCTATAAAGTAGGCTCTGTGGTTCAGTGGCTCAGACAGGGAAGTACTCAGAGCAGATGGGAGTTTAAACAGAATCCTGTTGGAAATCAGAGTGTATGGAAGATTATGGCTCCATATTATGTGATATTATTAATAAGTTAATCCCAGTCAGTTCATTTCATCATTTTATTTATACAGAATGCCTGGTATGTGGCATCAGTGCTGTCTCCATTTTACAGCCATATATATCATTTATCCATAGCAAACTTGGCACATATGTAATACTTACTTTTCATACATATCGACACCTCTCTGCCGGTGTGTGACCATCTCCACATGAAATCAAGGAATGCTGCCCCGTCTCTCTGAGGTGCTTCCCATTGCTGCTGTGTGATCCTCCTGCCTCCCATCCTCCCCACATACTGCACACAGGCACTGCTGATATACGGGGATAGCTCATCAGTTTTTATTTCTATAAACAGAATTCTTTCTTGTCATTACAAAATTCTCAATATGTGAAGTGTGCCTAGGCTTACTCTGAAATGCTTGTCATGTTGCTTGGTCCTGAGCACCCCCTCCTGGTCCTGAAGAGAAGTTCATATGGAAAAGTAGTTCAAGTCCACCCTTGTCAAAGGAGCGCAGCTGATCAGGACAAAGTTTCACTCTTTATGAAAGGGAGGAAGTGAGAGGAAACAAAGGACAGAGAGTCTCAAATCTCCAGGTTTGAATAATTCTAGCTGAGTTCTAGCTGAGGAATGCAGGCAGCACAGGTGGAATTTTCTTGGTGATCTCATAAATTAAAATATAAGTTATTAGTAACTCATAAGCTAAATGTGGGTCATTTCTGACACTTAACACTGAGTGCACGATGAGAGCTGTATGTCTAGAAGTAAAGTGAGTTCAGAGTAACTGTACCTGCACGTCCTTACCATTCAATGCTCCCTCTCTATGCATTTGAATTGAGCCCTGGCTTCTGCTCCCTCCTCCTCATGCCCAGCATATGCTCAGGCCTGGTCAACATCCAGCTGGGAGAGGCAGTACTGAGGGAAGGCTCCTCCTAGTCTGTGCTGCTCAAGTCCTGGGATGGGGCAGAGCTGGAACTGAGTCAACCAATGTCCTGTGGTGGATACAGTGAGTCCAGCGGCCCTCACCAGCTGGGATTTAGGTAGACCTGGGATTTCCCTAACTGGACAACTAATCAGACATTGAAAAATCGGGTGTCCACCACTCCAAATGACCTTTTGGGCACAATTCCCAGCACACAGAGTTCTATATCCCAAACTCCCCTTTTTGCTGAAGCTACTGTAAACTTGGATGAGCAAAATGTTTATAAATTCATACCTGGAGAAGTTAACATCATTTTTGTTCTGTAATTGTTCTATGATTTTTTTAACATAGCATTCCTAACAGTGCTCATCATCATGCCTAAGGCATTCTGCTGGAATCCACAGAGCTGTGAAGGTGATAGAGAATAGACCTGCCTGGAGACACTCAGATGTCCTGCTCTCCAGACACAGTCCAGCAGGGTGAAGACATGGTGGAGATCACAGGCCTCCTCTGAGTCCTGGAAACAAGGGAGACTTAGGAATAGTCCCTCCTGCTCAACTCTGTCTAACCTAATTCTCAGTGACCCATGTGAGTTACATGCAGTGCTGTCCCGCACACATAGACTTTTATACAGGGGACCAGCAGGTGAGGACCAGCCACAATCCTGCAGGGAAAGCTCACCCTATCTCTAGGTTACAGATGTGGTCCCATGATACAGGAATATGTTTAACTCTAACTAAAACCACTAAGGCATAAGTTGGTATTCCTTCACATGAAACCGTATGTAGAAATTCACAGGTAAGTATAATTGACTGAATGATAAATATATAATTGACTTAATGATAATATATTGGTGTGTGAGCACAATGGAAAATGTATGCATATCAACAGCTACATCCTATTTATTTGAGTAAACATTCATCATTTTCCTCAGAACAGAAAACTAAAATCACCCATTATGTCCCTCTCTATCACCTCCCCATAAGTTATTCAAAATGTCCAATAATTCAGTATTCCAAACTTCATTCCATACTTTATTTCCAAATATATGTCATTCCTGTAGACTCACAAGATCTTTCCTCATGCTGCCACTGTAATCTTCACGCCACATCTTTACACTGTCCACATACTCTATTTCATCTTCATCATGGTATTTTGGGGTGCAGAGGGCCTGACTGCACTTCCAGTCATCTTCTCCACGTCCCCAGTGTTTGCCTTTCCTGAGATGCAGAAGCCAGCTCTGTGGCAGGTGTGTGGAGGGGCGGGTGATGCTCTCTTGCCCATGGGGTCAGTGAGCAAGATGACCTGGGCAGCGTGTATGTTCCTTGGAGATGTCTCGGAGGCTGCAGGAGGTCACGATGGAGACCCCACTCCTGATGTTTGCTCTGGAATCCTGACAAAACTTTGAAGATGACAGAGGGTGTGACATACTGAGAGAATTCCCTCTGCCACTGATCTTGAAGGTAGTGATAATCTTGAGAGAGGGAGAGACATGGAGGTGCTGGTGAGGCATGTAGTTTTCCAACAACTATGAGGACCATTCTGTATATTTCCTCTACTCAAATATGCTTGTTCAACATTCAGAAGATAAGATGATAGAATAAGTAATAAAATAGCTGAACTAAGAATGTGTGGGATCTGATAGAATGCTCTTCTCTAAGGTTAATTGTGCTTCTAAGTTCATAGTTACTTGTATACAAATTCCTGATAGTTAGGCATCTAATTGCTTTTTGTAAATTTGAATATCATATTATGACAATTATCACTAATAAAAAGAGGACAAATCTTTGTTTGCACACATTTTAGAAATCTTTTTGTAATCTGCATGATGCAAAAGGATTTGTAAGTCATGGAGATAAAACTCTAACTGGAAACCAGCCCCTACCCAAGCCGCTGTGCTGGACTTGGGTTCAGTTGCTCCTGATGGCACCTTGGTGGCCATGAAAACCTTCTGCAATCCTGGGTCTGGACCCTGCAGGTGCCCCCTCGCCTCACACCGGATGCCAATCAGAGCACCTTGATGCAGCGGTGCCTGCCTTCCTCCTCAGCAGTCAGACTGCACAGCTGGAAGAACACTTGGCTGTTGGTTGTGTCCCAGGAGATACTGAATCTGGCATGGAGGATGTGCTCCTGTGGTGAGTATTTTCCTCAGCCATGGTCACCAGAGTCCACAGAAGACATTCCATGAGTGACAGCAGATCCATGGCATAAATTATTATGAAATTGAGTGGAGTGTGGAGAGGCACAGGTGAGGCCGGGCTTCTGTGAGAAGACAATCAGTCCTCCCCCATGGAATGAGGTGACACTTGGCCTGGACTCTGGGGAGCAGGACAATTCTGAAGCCTGAGGCAAGTCACCTCTTGCCCAGCATCCCATTTTGGAAAGCTGTGGGTCACTTGACAAAGAGAGCATCCAGCAGTCATAGGAGAGCTAGTGCAGGGACAGCACTTGTTTGTAGGTGTGGACAGGACCTGCCACAGAGGTCTATTTCAGCTGTGCACTACAGAATGACACTGCTCATGCCTGCGTTCATTTCTCCTGGCAAGGTTGGAGGAGTTTCCCAAAGAGAAGACATCATATGAGTGTGTCCAACTCTGGGGACATTGTCATATTTCTGCTCTCATAAAACATGGCTTAAGTTACAAAATAAGCATAAATAGTCTCCAGGAAGTCCTTCCCCCAAAAGAAGATCCATGTTGAGTCTCCATGGATTCAGTCACTGTCCCTGCCTGCACAGATGCACTAAAGTCCTGACCATGGATCCCAGGGCCAGAGCTACCCATGGCCTCTGCCTCTAGTCCTGCCAAGCATCCATGTCTGGGATGATTGGTAAAGTGTGTTGAAGGAAGTCTGTAAATAATGCAAGTGGTGACTCTTCAAATGGGCAGACACGAGTGATTATGATCAACCAGAAAAATGCATCACCACAAAGAGAAGAGTAAGCCCAGGCAGCCCCCGCCCCAAGCTGGAGATCTACTAACTGGAGATAAAATACAGAAAAATAGCTGGGCTTAGTGGTGCACACTTGTAATCCCAATACTTGGGAGGCTGAGACTGGAGGATCATAGGTTCACAGCCAGTCTCAGCAACTTAGTGAGGCCCTCTGAAACATATATATGTATATAAATGATGTGTTTATATAACTTCAGTGAGTTGTATGATAACACTTATAGTAAACTAAACAAAAGAAACACATGAACAATTAGGAACACATGAAGAAAATTACAAGTTTAAAAGAGGATTAAGAAATCAACGAAACGCAACAACGAGAAATTCTGTAGCTGAAGCGCACAGTGACTGAACTGAACAATCCCATTGAGAGACTCTGCAGTAGATGTGATGAAGCAGAGGAAAGAATCAGTGAAACTGAAGATGGGTCATGTATACGCACTTGGAAGAGCAACAACAAAAGCCACACAGAGATATTTTCACTAACCCAGGTTAATATCAAAGCTGATTATATAGCCTCATTCGAAAATGTTTATGTATAACCTACTTCTGTAAGTTATGAGACTACTGTAATACCGTAATGACAAAAATGTAAATCACTTTTAATTGTGGTAAAAGTATAATGAAAATAATATTCAATTACTTCCGCTAAAAGATGTTATTGGTGGATGAACAAAATGGAAATATTAAAATGAGACAGCAATATCATAAAATGTGTATGTTCGCAGAAAATGTGTAGAGATTGTATGCCATTGAAGTTATGTGGGTTTCAGAATATATTAGAATTTGGTAACTGTAAGATGTTCACTGTAACATCAGAGATTAAAATAAAAACCCTCTGTTAGATATGAAAAGATAAACGAAAAGGAATCAAAGTATATCACAGCAAAAAAGCATCATTAATTAGTGTCAAAGAAAATGTATATACCCAGGGATCCATGATAAGTTTGACTCCCTAGTTACCTGAAGCATTCACTCGTGTCTTCCCTCATATTCACTGAATAAACATACAATGAATGTAATGAATGAGCAAGAGCCAGGTTCATGCTGATGTGCTTTTAAAGATCACAGAGAATCCACATGCTGGTGACCACCTTTCTATCAGACCCACTCTCCTGATTTACCCATTTTTATATTACAGACAGATTCTATGAGGTATGTTTGACATAGCATAAATGTCACATACTGAGAGTGAATATTTGTTTGTTAAGTATTTGTTCGTGTGTCCTCCTGTGCATCTACCATAGACCTGAAGACAGCGAATATGTGGATTTCCCTAACCCTGCTTCTGTCCTCTGTAATTTAACCCTCCACTCATTCCTTCTCCCACAGTTTCCTTGTGGAACTCATCTTCAAGATATTCTAATTTGCTTTCATTTTCTAGGATTTATAGTGTGTGAGTCATTCTTTTGGCATCTTTCAAATATCATGAGTTCTGTGAACACACCATGTTGCAGTGAGTCAGGAAAATCTTCATTTTCATGGTGGAAAGCATTCCTAGGCATGGATACAACACAGGATGTATAAGCAAACTGCTGGTCACTTGGATGGCTTCCCGTTTCTGAGTATCACACAGGAAGAGGCTGCATACTTGGAAATGCTTGTATCTCATAAAAATTGCTTCTCAATCTTACAACTCAACAAGTCAAAGTACAAATTATGCAAATTTCTACAAAATATCAAATACTCAAAGTTATAAAGAAAAAAGACCTGACACACAGAGAGTCAAAGATTTGTATTTATAAATAGGACCTGTATATTAAATAATGTCAGGCTGAGGCCACTGAAAGGAATATAAACTGGTACAAGATTAAACTGGTCATATCTGTTGAATTTCTTAGTACAGTGTGGGAAAGGACTTGTAGTTTGAAATTCTGGGAGGCCATATATTTGGTGGATTCCCATTTCCCTAGAAGCATTTTCTGGACAATTTGAGATATACCTTGAGAAGTTATTCCCTCCACCCACTGAGTTCTATATGAAAAGAATGAAGAGAAACTTGCACTGAAATGCATCCAGTCTTACGTTCCTTTCAAAATACAGAACAATATTGTTTCTACAGCATCAAAGCAATATTCTACATGCACTGAGGGAACACTACTGGAGCTGGAGGGAGCTAAAGAAAGCTCCCACACTCTGTCCAGGACCTCCACCCTCTCCTGCCTAAGACACAACAGCCTCACTCTGCAGGGAAAGGAGAAACACTGAAAACTAGTGACACTGGTGAAAATTCACAGCAGCTATGAGAAGGGACAGCTGGGAATACAAACCAGAGACACCTTGCCCAGAGTCAGGAACAAGAACACAGGGACTGGCATTTCCTCTGTGGGATGGCAGGAGCATTGAAAGATCACACCCAGGCCCAGGGTTAGCAGGCCTGCCCAGCCATGCATCCCAGCCAAATGTCACCCTGAATCTGCAGGGTAAACCCTTCCACTGCTGAAGGGTCGTGATCGCCCCCTGCAGGTCCTGTGCAGTCCTGCAGGGAGGTTTTTGTCTGAGCTCACTCTGAAGTCCCTCACTGTGTCTCTTGCACAGTAATATACAGCTGTGTCCTCTGCTCTCCGGCTGCTCAGTGATAAGGAAACTTGGCTCTTCGATGTGTCCCTGGTGATGCTGACTCTCGATGCCAGGGTTGGGTTATATTTTGTGCTTCCACCACTCCATATTACACCAACCCACTCCAGTCCATTTCCTGGAGCCTGGCGGACCCAGTGCACACCATAGCTAGTTAAAGAGAATCCAGAGACAGTGCAGGTGAGGGACAGGGTTTGCGAGGGCTTCACCAGGTCAGGTCCCGACTCCTGCAGCTGCACCTGGGACAGGACACCTGGGGGCAAGAAGCATCACCATTAGTCAAACATACCAGAGGCCACATGCCAAGTCCCTCTCCTGGAACCCTGAGACACTCACAGCAGGGAGCTGCCACCAGGCAGAGGAGCAGCCCCAGGACGTCCATGCTCTGATGAGGGCTCCTGTGGGAAGGAGACTGGGGCTCCTCAGCCAGGGCTGGGCTTTCAGCCTGACACTGGGGGCTGCTTTGCATGGGGGAGGCCCCTGAGGACATAAGTGGGGAGCAGAGGGCAGGGTCCTCTGCCCTCCCAAGGAGAGTGTGTGTCTTGTGCTGCTTACAGGAGCTGTGGCTAAGCTTCAGCAACCCCTTCTCCCTTGGAATGACTGCTTCCCGACACATAGAAATTGGGGTGGGACAGAGAATACAGGATTTATGGGAAGAGTGCCTGTAGGAATGTTTAGTATGATGTATCTGACTTCCTCCTGGGGACACAGGGCAGCATAGGATGTCCTCAGAGTATTTGCTCATCTCTGCAAAAGCCCATGGACCACTGGGAAAAGGGCAGGCTGAGGTGGAAGTGGGGTCTTCATGTTGGGGCGTAGGGCATGGTTTTGGAAAGGAACAAAATCACTCTACTGCTTGTGTGGCACTTGTCTCTTCCCTTCATTCGTTTTCTGAGCTCTTATTTAATTCTTGTGTGTGGTGTTTAAACAACTTCTATGCCATGTTTTCTCATACTCTGATTGTGTCTTGTGTTTGGGGGAACATCTCTGTGTCCTTGTGTCTCTGTCTATTCCTGGCCCTGGCTTTGCAATATCAAGACTCTGCTTGGCCTTTTAGAGATGCTGTGGGGTCAGTGCTGCTGGTGGAGCAGTGGCCCTCATCGGGACAGGGATGCTCTGTGAACCCTCCCTGGACCCTGCCCCTGCAGAATCATTTCCCCATGATTATTGAGCCTCTGGCATTACCACTGTAGAATCCTTTCCAAGTGACCACACTCAACCTCAGCAATGATGAAGGAGACAGATGTGGAAACATGTTCAGAGATCAAGGGCACATGAGACTTCCCTCAAGTTTCATGTCACGCTGCCTCACAGGGACATTAACTGTTGGCCTGAGGAAGACCCTATACTTCACGCCCCTGCAGTTCCTGCTCATTGGATGCCCCATGCACAGGTGTGGGAGTTGCACGGCCCCCTAAGCACCCTGCAAGGATGGACATCTGTCCTCATTCCAGGATACTGTCATGGACTCCCTGTCAGGCATTAAACATCTCTGTGCCCTTCTCCTCTGAAGCCTCCACCTCCTGCCTGGGCAGAGCCTCATGGTTGGGCTACAGGAAGATTTCATGACATACCCAGCTCACGCCTGTCTCTGCACACAGCCCTAGCCCTCTCTGTATCCTTGAAAATTCCAAGAAAATAGTCGGTACTTTTTACTGAATCTCTCGGCTTCTGATGCTTCAACAATTTCCCTTTCAGCTTCTCCGTTTGCTCTTTGTTTTTCTTCAAGGCAAGGCGTAGGTACATGCACCAGGCAATGTATTAGCGAGCACATAGAAACACAGCACAACATCCACATGTGTGGGTCAGTTGTTGTATTTTATAGACTGCAGATTCAAATAAAAGGAAAAAGTGGCTTTTGTTAAAAAATGCTGTTTTATCAACAAAAATATTAAAAGTGTAAAATTTTTAGATTCTTAAAAATAAGCAGGAGGAAAATGTTTGTCATGAAATCCAATACCAGAAAATTATCTCCTAGAGAAATTCAATATTGACAATATAATTCAAGACCAAATGTCTTAACCAAGTTCAAACCTGCCATAAGACATAAATATTTTAATCTGTTCATATATGATGACTTGTGATTTACATATATATATAATGAATATCACAAGGAAGGTAACTATGAAAATAAAACTAATATTCATAACATTATTTATAAAATAGCTCTCTCAGAATATTAAATAAGCAGCATCAATAGCACCATGCACCCACCACATGTTGGGGTGATGTTAACTATGTTGACTTCAACTGCATCCTTAAAACCTCTGTACTATCAGGCACACTCATCCTTTTCTTGGAAAACCATGGAAATTTGGTCACCCTCCAGATTCTTTTGCTTTTTTCTCTTTATTATGTGAAATAACAATAGACCTCCAGGCAGGTTGGATCATGTGTTTTTGGAAATCCAGATGTGCTAATGTAATAGCCCTCTACTAAAGGGACAAGGATGGCAGAGGAGAGGCAGGCAGCACCTTCCACTTGCTCTATGGCTCTGAATAGAGGCAGAAGCAATACTGGTTTTCAGAGAGGTGGGTGACTGATGGTGTTCACTGAAATTCAATATTGAACAGAGATTCAGAGACCCAAAATATCTGGTGTTCCTACGAGATGACAAGAAATAGTACACTGGAGCCACAGAAGTGGTGGCTGTGGTGCTGGGTCCCCAAAAGGGGGAGAGGTAACTCAAACAGACCGAGAGAAACACAGTGGGAGAGTATGGCATGGGAGCTTGTGTAGAGCAGAAAGGCAGCTGACTCAGAGGCTGCCTAGCAAGCTGGTGATTCTCAGCTTGTGATCAGGGAGCTGGGTGGCAGCATCCTGAAGAGGTCAAGCTGGGGTTGCTGTTGCAACCCCATCCTTGTCCCTGGGTAAAGTTGCCACACTGTTCCAGCCAGTGCCTACCGAGTGCCTGAGGCTGCACATGGCAGATCACATTTGAAACAGTCGGGGAGAAGATTGAAGCCAGGAGGGTTCAGGTCAGAGTTCAGAGGGGAGTAACACACATTCCCTGAATTCAGTGGCTCACCAGACCAGCTGAAGAGAGTCAGGAAACTGAACAGGCTATTGTGATTATATTTGGCGACTGAGCCTTGGAAGGCCATATTTGTGGGTGGTGAAGTGTGTAGGACTTGCTGTGTCCCTCCACCCAGAGCAGATGGCTGCCCGGTCCTGCAAGTGGAATCCTTGGGAGGACCCTTAGGTAAGTATGAACCCCACCCACCCTTGGGCTGTGTTGATCTCATCTCTCTGGAGTAGACACAACCCTAAGAAGTTCCAAGTTCCAATGAAAGCTAGACCCCAGCTGATGGGACTGCCCATGGAGAACTCTGCATCCATACCACCATGAATGTCCATCAATCTCTTCTGAGCAGACAAAGCTCCACTAGATGGTACTTCCCATTTCGGCCTACCTTGTGCTTTTGAGGAGAAAACCCAAGAGGATTTTCAACCTGTCTGGCTCCAGGCCATTCAAGCTGCAAGGTGGGACACAGCACCAAAGGAGGAAGGGTTTCATAAGCCCAGCCCTTGCTCTCCATAAGGAGGCCATAGTCCAAGGAGAAAGAGAGAGAAGCACAGATTGGCATAAGTATTGCACATCCATCCTTGTCCACAGTCTCAAACACCTTAGCAGATGGTGATTTCCTTTGTTATTGTAAATTTTTGTTCTTCTTATTGCACTTGCTGATTTGATTGTGTACGTATTTGGTTTTATCATTTTAGTATTTTTATTATCCTTTGGGTTTTTGTTTATTTTGGAGTGTTACTGATTTTTGTTTGTTAGGTTTCTGTTTTCATTTTTGTTTCTCTTCTTACACTTTCTCTCACTCTTCTCCATGTAACAGTCAAATTGTCTTGTCTTTCTCTATTTTAATTTTTCATCTATTTTCTTTCCTTCTTTATTTCCTCCACTTGCTCCCTCACTTCCGCTTTCTCTCTTTCCACCTTCTGTATATTCTCTACATGCATTTACCTTCGTCCTCCATTTCCTTTGCTCTTAACTATGTTTTTACCACTCTTTAAAACAATTTATTTATGTAATTTCTCCCACCACATTCATGATGTTATTGTTATTGGTACTGTGGATGTTGTAGTTGACACCTGGTGTTCACCTTAATGCTCTGTCTAGTTAAGGGCTGTTGGCTGTTGCTGCTGGTATAAATCGCAATCCCAGCCGTTCCTGTCCTTGGGGTTATCACTGTTGAATATTTCCTAGCGGCCACCTCACATTTATTATAATGCTGTGTTTGGTTTGCTGCTGTGGTCGCTGTTGTTCATCTTCCTTTTTTCGGTGAGGTGCTGGGAACCAAGTGTGACAGTACATATTGAAGGGGTGGATACTCTGGTGCTGAGCTACACCCCCCAAAACTAAGAAGCAATGCACCCTGCTGAACTAATAATCACCATCAAACTGAAGGGAAACTTCACTCCAAAACCCACGTAGAAATACATCATAAAACTAACAGAAACCTGTTATCTCAGAATATATCACCAAGAGTAGGATGTGCCTCCCAAAGGCACTCAATAAATGTAAAAGTGGAATCCATCCAAGCAGATGCACAAATTTCAATACAGGAATATAAGAGGTATACATATAAATATGAAGTATGAGAAATGTGATTTAGAAACCACTGGATTTGGTTCATGGGAGGAACTTGGAAGAGTTTGCAGGGTCAGGCTAGGCAATGCCTTGCACGCAGGAAGCAGAACTCAACTTGAAATTCCAGTGTCGTTAGAAGACCAGAATGATGATAGGACCGAGAATACAAAAGTCCCTGCTGATGAGATTCCAGGTGCAAATGGAAACTCTATTGGAAATTGTAATAGAGCCCACCCTTGCTACACCATGGCAAAGCACTCACAGCATTTAGTCAGGACCTGGTAGATTGTGGGAAGCTGAGCTCAAAGCCTGGGCTATTTTGTGTGGAGGAGGGAATGTCAAGGCAGGACAATATGTAGTTACAGCATGTGTATCACTGGATACGTTCATCCAAATTTATAGTGTGAATAGGAAAGGAGAGGTGCAGAAGGATTTGGAGAATTTTGTTAACCCAAAAGAGTACATTACGGTGTAGCCAAGGTGCGTGTATCAAGCTACACCACTGACAGAGGCGAGTGCTCTGCACTGAAGGTGACATGAAATATGGCTTTGGGCATCTCTGGAATCAGCAAGGCCCCTCATTCACAAACTCAGAGAAGCAGAAGAGAAGGTTTATTTAAAGACAGTCCAGGTGGGGCACACATGCAAAAACAAAATGATATTCATTCACCTTTTTCACCTAATTCTTTATAAATGCAATTCATCTTCTCATGCTTATTACACCAGTGTGAAAGTGATCAGTAGACCTGAATGTCTATTCTTAAAAATGTGTAGGTACTTTTATTGTCTAATTTAATGTATAAAGTGGGTCATTAAGAGTTCTGTTATTTTAAAATATTTACTAAGTCAATAACAAGGTAAAATTGAATTGATGGGGTTTAATGATTTTATATTACTTTGTCAATGAAGATATTTATGAGATAGTGATATGTTCAAAACCTTTGATTTTTAATGTTTATATATATGTAGATTGTGTTCATTCAGGACTTCTACTTTTGGCATTATATGATACGGAATTATGGTACACACCCATTTCAAACTATTCACATTAAATATTTTTAATTTCAATACTTCCAGGGTAGGCCCAGAGAATAAAACAAGAGAACTCCCTGGGGAAAAGTGTTAGATAGGCAGGAACCCCCTCGCACCAAAAATAGGAAAAAAGTCCAGTAAACTCACTGTGCATCTGTTTTGCTTTTCCATGATCATAGGCACCACCTGCAGGTGTTGAAACCTCACAGTGCAGGACCAGACATCAGCCTGAAAGTATCATGGATGTTTATACGTGTTTTATAAAAATACCCCAGGTAAAATATAAATATTTGTATATTAATGACATTAAACTACTTTTTCAATAATTACATTCATCAAGTAGTGTTATTTTTGGAATTTCATACTTTAGAAATTTTAGACATAAGGAAGTTTTTCTTTCAGAATTTCAAAATTTCCAACTGTGAGATTCAGCATTCTGACAAAAGCCCACCTCAAAAAATCCTATTAACGATTTGGGCCTCAGACATTTACATGGTAGGCCCAGAATCATAAGTGCAGAGAACTCCTCAAAGAAAAGTTTTACATGGACAGGAAACTTAAAAACAATAGCGGTTCCAGTCCAGTGAACTGTGTTTATTTCCTTTTTAATTGATCCAAACAAACCTGTAGGTCGTGAGCGCCCCCTGCTGGTCCAGAGCGCCCCTGAGGAAGGTTTGTGTCTGGGCTCACACTGAGGTCCCCTCACTGTGTCTCTTGCACAGTAATACATGGCCGAGTCCTCAGTTCTCAGGTTGTTCATTTGCAGGTACACTGTGTTCTTGGAGTTGTCTCTAGAGATGGTGAATCGGCCCTTCACAGATTCTACATAGAATATTTTCTTGCTTGTTTGACTAACGGATGAGATCCACTCCAGCCCCTTCCCTGGAGCCTGGCGGACCCAGTGCATTGCATAATCACTGAAGGTGAATCCAGACGCCACACAGGAGAGTCTCAGGGACCCCCCAGGCTGCACCAAGCCTCCCCCGGATTCCACCAGCTGCACCTCACACTGGACACCTGCAAACACAGAGACATCCTGGTCAGGAAACTGCCAACATCCACTGTGTCTCTCACTCATGTCCACTCACACTCAACAACTTTTGTTCCCCATAAATTACCTTTAAAAACAGCAACAAGGAAAACCCAGTTCAGCCAGAACTCCATGATGAGTGCTCTGTGTTCAGTCCTGATCACTGAATGGGGTCACCTGGGATGCAGGACTGAGGCTCCTCTCCCAGAGCTGCAGGGTCAGGGATGGGCTGGTTTTCATCAGCAGAGGGAGGCCCTATTTGCATGTCCTCCTTCTATAAAGCAAAGTCTGGGGTGGGAGGACTCAGGGAGAGCCATGCCCAGAGCAGATGTCTGCATGCTGGGTAGATGATGGTAATGAGGGGGTTTGGGAAATATTGTTTCTTATTATGTAATATTTACCTCACCATTTGACACATATTTCATTTCATATTCACATGATTTACACAATTCATACGTTGTGGGGTCAAAGATATCTCCACTTTACATATGGAGAACCAAGCACAGAAGTGTGGAGAACTTCTATGTTAAGTCCCAAAGGGCACAACAGTAGGCCGAGCCCTGTGTCTGGCTCTCTGCTCCTCACCTTGGGACAGGTCTGCTTCTGAGCCAGGTCAGTCCTGACCTTGCATTCCTGGGGTTGTGTGCAGAGCATTGCTCCTGGGATGAGGACAGGCAGACCTCTCTGCTTCCCAGTGTGTCCTGTAGAACATGTGGAGAGCCCAGGTCCATGAGGTGTGTGATTAGGAGGTGCTGACACTTTATGTGACCTCGTCACCGATTCTCACCATCTTAACATACTTCCATATTTACATTTCTCTCTGTGGCAATCTTGGTCATCCACATGACCAGTAGGAAACATATTTAGCCTTTGCATCCGATACACATGGCAGGCGTCTGCCCATGTGCCACCATCACCACATGAAAACAGGGGACGTATCCTGCTCCACGAGGCGCTTCCCATTGTTGCTCTGTGATCCTCTTTCTTCCCACTCTCCTCACACCCTGCACACAGGCACTTGCTGATACCAAGGGGGCAGCACATCACTTTTCATCTCTCGGAGGTAAATGAGTGGAGTCATGTAGATGTACTATTAATGGCTGGTTCTTCCACTCAGCATCCTTATTTGACAGTGCTTCTGATGGATTAATGGATTTATGGGATGATTACTTAGGCAGGTAGTGTGTGGATGGAGGAGGTAGGTCACTGGGTGTGCTTCAGGGAAAGTACGTATATCCACAGGCCACCTTCTGGCTCTCTCTGCTTCCTGCCCCCATACACTGAGCTCCGCTGACTTCACCCCACCTAGTATAGACTGAGACTGTGAAACATACAGAACCGTAAGCAGATAAACCTTCCTCCACATTGTCATCATCAGGTTCAGCTTCTTAACAGTTAGAATGGTGACTGCGAGTCTTCAATTTAATCCTTAAAATTTGATGTGCCAATAAAGTTATTGGAATAATGTGTTGAAATGGAAACCGAGGCAGGCAATGTGGAGTTGCAATTTATAGAAACATCCTGAATGCAGTTGCCAATGCTTTATTGCAGGTGTGTAAATAGAGCGTGCCAGACAGATGGGCAATTGTTTGGTAAGAGATGAAAATGATGCAGCATGAAGAATTTCTAAGGAAATCCCAATTCTGAAAAAGAGACGGGAGCTATGGGTCTGTGCAGGGCTCATGTGTTGAGGTGGGGGCTCTGACAGCCAGGCCTTCAGTCATCACAGGTCTTGAAGGCTGCACTGCCCTGGAAAGTATCACACTGTGGAAACGCCGGTGAGTGAAGCACTGGTGACACTCCTGAATAGAAAAATCATAAAATCCATAATTCAGATGTGAAATACTATGTGGGGCTATATTGCTAAATGCTAAATATTTTGTTTTAAAATCTCATAAGATCAAAACTAGGCAACCATTGTGTATGCGATTAGAATGCTGAGGTTACAATTCTGAGTGCCAACGTCTCCAAAATTGAAATTCCCATAGGGAAACACTACTATGTAATGGTGGTGAGGAGGTGGGTTCCTGGGAATTGAGTGGTGTCGTTTGGTTGTGTGCAGGACAGCTGAAAAATGCTTTCTTCTGGTGCCACTTATGCTCCTTCACACACATCACCAGGTCTGCTCCACAAAGTGCCCTTTCTCAATTCTTGAGAGAAGAAAACGTGTCCTATCAGATCAGTGACCTTCTGAACCAGAAAAGCTTGCTGATTGGATGTCCCTGCAGTGTCACTAAGCGCGCTAAGTGGGACATGTCCTTACATTTGGCTGGAGAAGAAGACACACTTCTTATATTTGTCACAAATGTAACAAAAAAGCAAAGCATGGTTCACTTGCTTTTTCAAAAACATTTGAAATTTAAATGTCTTTTTCATTTCAGTGTGTGTGTGTGTGTGTGTGTGTGTGTGTGTGTGTGTGTGCCATTGGAGATTGAACTTAGGGGCATTCTACCTCTGAGCTACACCTACAGCCCTATTTTATTATTTTACTGTAAAACAGGATCTAAGTATGATGCTGAGGGCCTTGCTAAGGTGAGGATGCTGGCCTCAAATTTATGATCCTACTGTTTCAGCCTCCCCAGTGCTGTGATTACAGGTGTGCACCACCATGAGCTGCTCAGATATTATAAAACTGACCCCAGTTTCATCTTTTTTATTTTTTATTTTTTTGGTGCATTGTAATCATACCTCTTGATGAAGTTCATTGTGATAGAGGTATACACGCACACAGCACTCATTGAGCCCTCTCCAGCTGTGGTTCTGAGGAGCATCTCAGGGGCTCTCAACGCAAAGGCCATCATAGGAATGTTTATTTCTTTTTGAGGCAGTGTCTCACTATGTTTTCCAGGCTGACCTTGAACTTGCGATCCTCTACCTCAGACTTCCCAGGTACTAGTATTACAGGAGTGACACCACACCTAACCCACTCTTTTCTATAAATCATAATTATGAAATTTCTGATCTAGGTGCATTTGAACCTTCTAAACTGATATGTTTTTCGGCCATTAATGCATAGATGAAGTAGAGCAGTTTGCAAACCCTTATTTGAAAATTTGGTGCAGATCACAGAAGGAGATGAATTACATTTAAATCCCGAAACCATTAAGAAAGACACGTAATGAGGTACCATGGTAGATTTTTTAAAGTGGATTTCAAGATAGTAACAAGAAAATGTCTTTTTACCCTTCATCTCAATGCATTTGATGAATAATTCAGATGAATATATGTCCCACAGGCTATGGAAGCGACAAAAACCTCACTTTAAACCTCATGAATGAGCCGGGCGTGGTGGCACACGCTTGTAATCCCAGTACTTGGGAGGCTGAGACAGGAGGATCGCAGGTTCGCAGTCAGCCTCAGCTATGTAGTGAGGCCCTCCACAACCTAGTGAGACCCTGTTTCAAACTAAACATAAAATAGGGCTAGGGGTGGAGCTCGGAGGTAGAATGCCCCTGATTCCATCCCCAGTACTGCAAAAAAATATGAATAAATAAATAAAATAATAAAATAAAAAAACCTCATGAATTCTCTGCATTGGCAATCCTTTTAAATGATGAGATTTCTGGAACTTCTGATGAATTAAGTTCATATGGACATAAGGAGGCCTGGAAAATTACAGGCTGTTTTGAAAATGCTTTTTTTTTGCCTGGAAGGATGTGAAGAAACTTCTCCAATGATGTTGCTCTTCAATCATCAGCAGTGTTTCTGCCAAAATTGTGGTCTGTGTATAAGAGCACACAGAACAGATTCCTACAACTCCAAAACAACATGAGCCACGGATGGTAGTCAGGACATTATAATAGGAAACACTAATGTTGATGTACATCAGATAGAATAAGTATTGTGAAGAGAACAGTGTCCTGGAGATAATGAATGTGATGAGATTTTCCCAGGAACACCAGGCCTAATAGAAAAGCAGTGGCAATTCATCATGATGCCAGACTTCAAAATTGCTGTGGCGTGTAATTTAAATGTTCCCCAAGTTCATGTGTTAAGCAGTGCAGCCAGGTTTAGTGGTAAACATGGCTGGAGGATTTTCCCTGTGGGTGTGGCATTGGGGATTATGACTGTCCCTCACACCTCCACCCTCTCACTCTGCCTCATTTCTGCAGGAGTCTGAGCATCCTGTTTCACCCTCCACTGTTCCCTAAAGCCCTGCTGAAGTGGTTCCTCCCTGTAATTGTTTGGAAATAGAATGGCCCCTACCCCTCACATTGGAAGCTGGACTTGGTTGTAACCCTAGCATTGCAATGGATTTATCTGGGTGGTGGCCCAGGCAGGTAGGGTGTGGCTGGAGAAGGTGGGTCCCTGAGGCTGCAGCCTTGGGATTTTATGTGGTTCCTCCTCCCCTTGACTACTGTCTTGCTCCTGGCCTCCTTAATGCGAGGAGCAAAGCCTTGTACTCTCTCTCTCTCCACTGGTGACCTCCCTGCCCTGAGATCAGATAGAATGAACCTGAAACCATGAGTAAATAAATCTTCTTCCTCTAAGTTACGTGGTCAGGTCTGTGGATTATAGCAGCGACAGTGCTGACTAATACACTGCCTGAGATCTTGCTGATCATGGAATGGACACTGAAATCATAAGCCCCAAATTAAACTTTCCTCCTCTATGATGTGCTTGTCAGGATTTTGATGCAGCAATAAAACTCATGAAATAAAACATAATTAAGTATAGAGGAAGTCAGCCAGATCTTATGGATTACCTTCATGCAATTGCCTAAAATCTGCCCCCTTCAATAACTGTTTTCCTATGTTGAAAATTTTGTTCTCTCCCACAATTTTAAATTCCCATTCTACTTTTTGACAATATACTATGCTGTGTCCCTCATCTTTCCAGGAATTACAATGCTTAAATATAAAAGCTACAGAGGCTATTGAATAGTTTAATTTATATCATGCATGTTTTCCACCTTTCTTTCTGAACTGTACACATTACCATAATGACGTTTTATCAAGAAGGATAATGTACAAAATTCTTTTGAAACTTCCTCAATGAACAATTTTCCTTTTGCACACCCACATTTGTGCAAAACGGAGTTTCTCTTGATCTTGGCTCTCTGCGCTACTGCAGGAGCGGCCATAATCTCTTGTCATCCTGGGACAATTTCACCCACAATGTAGGTTTCCTGGCACTGCATTACAGATGACTGCAGTGACAACTGTGGGCCACACAGGCAAAAAACAAAATGATATTCATTTACCTTTTTCACTGATTTCTTTATGAATATGTCATCTTCTCATCCATGTTACACCAGCATGAGACTGATTAATAGCCATGAATTTTTATTCTTATAAATATGTATGTGATTTAATTGTCCCATTTAGTGTATAAAATGCCCTATTAAGAAATCAGATAAACTGGGCATGGTTGCCCAATTCTTTAATTCCAGTGCTTGGGAGTTCGGTGAGACAGGAGGATCACAGATATCAGACTGGCCTCATAAACTTAGTGAGACTCTCAGCAACCTATGGAGACACCATTTGAAAACAAGTGAATAAAAAGGGCTAGGGAAGCAGAATGACCCTGGGTTCCATCCCACAAACAAAAATTCTTTTAATATTTTTATATATTTACTAAGTCTTTAATAAAATAAGGTGGAATTGATGGAGTTTAATGATTCTATATTACTTTGTCAATGAATGTATATTTTGAGTACCATCAATTTTATACATTGTAGATATGAAGATTTTTTTTCTTTTAGGATTTCAAATTTTGGCAGTATGGGTTAAAGTATTATGGCACAAACCTATTACAAACTGTTTCTATTAAATATTGTTAATTCAGATACTTACATTGTAGGCCCAGAGGATAAAAAAGAGAAGTTCCAGGCAGGAAACCCCAAACAAATAGGCAAAGTAAATCCAAAATAGAAAAAGAAAATCCATTGAACTCATTGTGCATCTCTTTCATTTTTCATTGATCATAAGCAGCGCCTGCAGTGCTGACCTCCTGCTGCAGGTCATGACATCTGCCTGAGGATCCTGAGCGCCCCCTGCTTGTGTTGGGCGCCCCTGCAGGGAGGTTTGTGTCTGGGCTCACACTGGGGTGCCCTCACTGTGTCTTTTGCACAGTAATACGTGGCCGTGTCCTCAGCTCTCAGGCTGTTCATTTGCAGGTGCAGCGTGTTCTTGGAGTTGTCTCTGGAGGTGGTGAATCGGCCCTTCACAGATTCTGCATAGTATATGTAATTACTATCATACCTAATGGAAGAGACCTACTCCAGCTCCTTCCCTGGAGCCTGGCGGACCCAGTACATCCAGTAATCACTGAAGGTGAATCCAGATGCCACACAGGAGAGTCTCAGGGACCCTCCAGGCTGCACCAAGCCTCCCCCGGACTCCACCAGCTGCACCTCACACTGGACACCTGCAAACACAGAGACATGTTGGTCAGGAAACTCACACATCCACTGTGTCTCTCACTCATGTCCACTCTCACTCAACATCTCTGGTTCCCAATAAATTACCTTTCAAAATAGTAACAAGGAAAACCCAGCTCAGCCCAAACTCCATGGTAAGTCCTCGGTGTTCAGTCCTGATCACTGAATGGGGACACCTGGGATGCAGGACTGGGGCTCCTCTCCTGGAGCTGCAGGGTGAGGGCTGGGCTGGTTTTCATCAACAGAGGGAGGCCCTATTTGCATGTCCTTCTGGTATAAAGTAAGATTTAGTGTAGGATTCCTCAGTGAGAGCCATGTCCAAAGCAGATGTCAGCATGCTATGATACATGGTACTAATGAGGAAATTTGGGAAATATTGCTGCTTATGAAATATTTCTTTCACCGTTGAGCTCACATTTAATTTCATTTCCACATAAATACCTAATTTATGCTATGTCGTGTCAAAAAATTCTCCAGTTCACACATGGAAAACCAAGGAGCAATACACAGTGGCCTTATGCTGACATGCACAAAGTTTAAAAAATTAGAATAGGTGTAAAGAGAGTGGAACCCAAAATGGTCATGGAAACATAATTAGTCAAGGTATTATGGACAAAATTACAGAGGTTTTAAAAAGAGTTAAATTAAAACTATACATATTTGGCAAACTCACCACTATGTGTGTATCCAAAGGACATGGCATCATTAAGTAAAAGGACAATACACTCCCATAATTACTGCAGCTCTATTCACAATAGCAAAGACTGTGAATCAACCCAGGTATCCATTGATATTCTGATGCATGAAGAAAATGTGGTATATATACATAATGGAACACTTGTTTTTGATCATAAAAAGTATGAAATCCTGCCATTTCTGCATCAAGGAGGATCCTGAAGGATATTAGGTTGTGAAAAACTGAGCCACTGAAAGGCAAATTCCACACGATGCCATTCATATGCGGAGTCTAAACAGGTTGATCCCATAGACATGGAGGTTAGAATGGTGTATTCTAGACCTTGGGTTCAATTAGAGAAAGGGGGGATAAGAAGAAGTTGGTCAATGGGCCCTTTGTACAGGTGAACTGGCGGATTAAGCTGTGTTCTATTGAGCAATATGGTGAACAATAATAACCAAAACACCCAGAAGAGGGGATTTTAAAAGTTACCTGTACAAAGATGTGGTAGGTGTATTGGGTGATGGGCATGCGTATTACACTGATTTGATCATTGCATGATGCACAGGTGTGTCAAAACATCACACTGTTCCCCATCAATATATACAAAAAGAATCGATCAAATGAAATAAAATGAAAAATGCAGCTGTTAGTTGATGCATTGGCACCTACACCCCTCAGAGCAGCCAGCTCCCCAGGAACGTAAATACATCCACTGCCACAGATATCAGTTCCCCATTCACGAAGTCAAGCCCTGGAACTCAAGGTAATTGGATAAATCACCCATGGAACCCCTGCAGAAACAAGAAGAGATTAATTAAAACCCTACTTGAGCCCAGAGACCGGGACCTTATGTGGCAAACATTCCTAGGCAGGAGGCCTCTGTCCCCCAGGATAATGGCTTGTGACTTTCAGGAAGATGAATGTTCAACTGTGATGAGGGTGGGGAGAAACACCTGTAGTCCATCAAGAAACAAAGCAGAGGCTTATGAAAAGGGGGACAGGAGGAGGGTGGGTGGAAAAGAGGGAAGGAGGGAAGACAGGAAGCACACAGCCTGAAATGGTAAATAGGTGTCTTTGCTTCAAACTGCATTTGAAAGCAAGAGTTAACAAATAATAAAAAAGAGGAAAAAAAAAACTCTTTTCTCCTCAAAGGGTTGAAGAATAGAAGAATGGTGAGTCTACACTCTGATCCATTGGAAACCCTAGTTTCACCAAATAACATTACATCCCAAACACAAAAGGGAACTGGCTGGCTCTGGTGCCCCCTGCTGCCCCTTCTCTGTAATGCAATAGAACAAGGCGGAGTCAATGGCCCTTGGTTGCAGGTCTGGCACTTGTGAGGTCTGGAGTTTTTAGGCAGGTTCGCAGGGTGGGCCTTGGCAGGGCTGAAGCTGAGGTGTCATCTCGGTGCTCAGTGTTTCTTCCTCAGGGAAGTCTCTGTGCTGCTCTTCTTCTGAGTCTTCCCATGTTAGTGGGATGAATCTCTTCACTTAGTTCCACTCATTGCTGGTTCCAAGCACACTCAGCAAAGACTTTCAAAGAGACCCCTGCATTAGTGCATGACTTTAAAAACTGGGCTCTGTGGCCCAGGCGAGACAGTACACCAATCTTGTATTTGCAGTCCTGCCCTTTGACCTCCACACAAATCTCCACAAATTCCTATCGCCTCCTTGTCACAGTGTCCTGCTCTTATTGTGACAATGCAGTCGGTCGCTGTTTTCCTAAAAGCATGCCCAGAATGTGGGAGATGTTCATGCTTCCTGGTGTCCTGTAACGTCAATACTGCCCTCTACAGGTGAGAACCATCAACACGTTCTGCATCTTGTGAAAAAGGAGTGAAAGGGAAAATTCTTGGCCATGGATATTATGCAAACATGTACTTAAAAAAGGAAGACCCATTGATTGCATGACATTCCTTTCCCAAAATGGCCATAGCCATTATCTGGCATTCGTGTTTACCTCCCACCGTGTCCTTGGCATGCTCCTGTTACCACAGTGGATATTTCAGTATGTCTCAGCTGCTTATTTAATGTCATGCCCAAGCCTGCAGGCCTGGTAGGTCCCTCCATTACTACTGCTTCGTCAACTGCATTGCTTCAGCTTTCCATGAACTTGCAGTGTCTGCTACTACCACGAGATGCCTTAAGCGATCTCCAGTACTCAGGATATAGTCCCCTTTCCTCTACTGTAGGGTGGCAGGTCCATTTCCTGCAGCTGTCAGGATCCATCACCCCAGATAGAGCAGTAACTTCTGCCCTTGCCTGTTTACCCAGAGGAGTCCAGACTGTCTTGGCTTCCAGCTCAGTGGGAGCTTCCTGTGGGAAGGATCCCTGCTTTGTGCTGGGAGTCGCACTGCATTACCATCTCCTGATTTCTGCCTCCAGCCTTGGTGGAGAAT